>JAKCPB010000929.1:127500-207481 GCA_021442155.1 Cymbidium sinense
ATAAATAAAATAAATAAATAAATAAATGTTAAATAAATAATAAATAAAAATATAAAAATTAAAATTAAATTAAAATAAAGATGCCATTAACATCTAAAGAATGATAATATATAGTATAAAGAAATGTTTCAAGAGACTTTTTAACTATTAAAGATTTGAATAAAATATATTATATACTATATATTATAGTATAATAATCATATATTTAGCATGTAATGATGGTTTTAGATGTTAAGATGTTTTGAAATATTTTAGTATGTATGGTATTGTCATGTTAATATAAATCATAAAAAATATAATTTAATAAATCATGATGAAATTTGTTAAATTTGAATAATTATTAGTAAATGTTTACAATTGTATCTATAAAAAATATATTTTATGTTCAAAATAATTATTATGTTGTAAATATATAAACATATATATATATATAATATATTGTTCTAATGATTTAAATTTTTTAGTATTTTTAATCATGCAAAATTACACATACATTGTTATAAAAATGTTGATTTAGACTTTAAAGATGGAAGAATTTGGCCAAATTAATGGTAGAGCATAACAAAATATATTTTTAAATTTTAAAATATGAATTAACTAAAATATATATTTTCATTATTTGAAAATTTTATTTTTAATAAATGATTATAGAAATATAATATAATATGTTATAGTATTATAATATAACATCATAAATATTATAAAAATCTAATATGAAGTATAATATTGTGTATTAATAATTATTTTTTAGCATATATTAGTTGGAAAGTATGATGTAGTAAGTTTTGAAATTTTGTATAATTTATAAAAAATAAATAATTTATAAATGAGATGATGGGGAAGATCAAATTTATGAATTTGGATTACATGGGTGTGCTAGGTGAATTAAAAAAGAATGAAAATTTGAAATATAATGTCAGGAGATCATGTAAAAATAAACTAATAATTAATATCAATAATTTTTGATTATTGATAGAGATATATGAGATTATTTATATTTTTTTTTATTTTTTTTTTTTTTTTTTTTTTTTTATAAGGTGGTGTGCTACTAAATGTTATTTTCATTTTAGTATGTTTTACTTTATTATAATGAAAAAACTCACAAAAAAAAATTTAAGGTTGGGATAAAGAATTAAATTAATGGAATGTTCAAGAAGTAACACCAAAATTATAAGCTATTTTGTACCATGATAAAGAAAAAATAACATCTAATCCAAAGACATTATTCATATTTTGAGAAAATTTTGTTATTTGCTTTTTAAGTGAACAACTAAGGTGAATGTTTGACACATATTATATTATAATAAATTATAATATAACATCATATATTATAATATAATTTGTGTTTGATTGATATAATATGTTTGTTTGATATTTGATGAATTTGAGCATACCATGTAAATCATAAATTTGATGAATTTGATAATTTATGAAATATATTAGGGAATATATCAAATCCTGCAAAAAAAAAAGTGGATGGTAGAGCTATAAGGTTTTCAATGTGCAATGACTATGCTAGGATGAAGGCATAGCAGACTTACATCTTTTAAAGAAGGGAACAACTGCTGGGGTGACTTATTGGTGGCACAACAAATCTAACCTAACTTAGAGAGACTACAGTGAATGCTGTGGGACTTATATCAACTCAAGAGTAGTGAGGAAATTCTTATATGGAGTTTTGCTGACACTTCCCTAAAGATAAGATGCTTGCTTGGGAAAAGGTACTGCTAGGGGTGTCCTCCTAATCACAAGTGAATATATATTTTATTTATATGTCTGCATGGACACAGTTGGTGTGCAAGGGACCACATTGAGAAGGGGCTATGTCATCCTTGACCTATCTCAGATTTACTAGACCAAGGGAGAATTTGTACATCCAAATGATGAATTCTCCAAACACAAGGGTGGTTACTAGGAAAGGGGAACTGTCCAATTTGATAGTAACTCGAGTAGTGTTTAAATGGGGTTGCAAAGGATATGATCTAAATATAGTGCCCATAGGCGACGTGCACGATGAAAAGAAAGCTAGGGGTGTCCTCCTAGGGGCATTGTCTTGAGCCTTGGAAAAGAAAGCTTATAGGTGTGCCAAAGGGAACTCAAGGAGAAAGCATAGCAGACTTACATCTGCCATGAGTGTGTACACTAAGGTGTGAGAACCAACCAACCTAAGGTTTATCAATGAGCATTAGTAGTGTATCCAACAGTATAGTAAGAACCAGCCAACCTAAAGTTCCCGTCGATGTCCAACGATCAATCTAGAAAGAAAGTGTGAAGGCTTACAACTTTATAAGCAGAATTGATCATCGGGATAGTCTGGCGTCGATAGGATATATGCTTTCTGACATAGAGTGACTACTATTCGAAGAGCCTTGAGGAAAACTTGGACCTAAACTTGATGCAGTCATGAGGGAAAGAGTAGCTAAGGGACTTATCTGAAACCTCAAATATACTCGACCTAGTCAGTGTATGAAGGCTAGTCCAATAAGAAGGCATAGTAGACTCACATCCTCTTAAATGAAGCCAACATGAGGTAGCAATGCAAGTAAGGCCTACCAAACTAACAAGGAACTCATCGATGAGTAGTGGCCAAGTAAGGAAGGAAAGTGTAGTATACTTACATCCTCCAAAGCAAGAAGACCACTGGGGTGACACACTAGCAGGATAGCACATCAACCTGACCTAGAGTAGCTATTGAGTGAGTGTCGTTGGGGGCGTTATCTCAACTCAGAGTAGTCCTAGACAAAAGATATGTGTTTGTTTTATATGTTTGTGTGTAGTTTGTGTTTATGTTGTGTCAATAAAGGATAAGATGTTGCTCGGGTTCCTTACACCTACCCTAAACACATTATGGCAGATTTGCAAACAAGAATACTTTCAACATGAAAGAGATTGAATTCATAATAGAATTTTCATTAATGATAATTATTTTCAAACATGATTTATAATATTTTTTTAAGGAGAGATTTATTCATTGGAAGCTAGGTGCTCTCCTTATGATAAATAAGTGATAAGATCCTCCTTAGTAGGCATTCTCTATGGAAAAAGGGCCTTCCCAAGTGGGTTCAAGCTTGTCTACCATATTACGATGGGCAAAAATCGGTCTCTTTAGAACTAAAATAAGCTCTCCAATGTGAAATGCTCTAAGATGGACCAACTTTTTGTGAGCTTGAATCATTTTAGCTTTGTACAACTCAAGGTTTTGGCATGCCAGCAGGCATCTCTCCTTCTAACCTTCAAGCTCTTCTAACCGCAACTTTGTATTCTACTTTGTTGTGATCTTGCTACCCACAACTATCCTTAGTGATGGGCATTGGACTTCTAATGGTAGAATGGCTTTGGACCCATTCACTAAGGAGAAAGGAGTAGACTGAGTCGGAGTTCTATATATGGCGTTGTAGGCCACAAGGCTTCAACTAACTGCTCACGCCACTATTGCTTGTTATTGTCGAGTGTCTTCTTTAGTATCTGGATGAGAGTTTTGCTGAAGGATTCTGCTAAGCAATTTTCTCTTGGGTATTTGATGGTTGAATATCTATAATTCATGTTGTATCTTTGAGAAAAGTTGTTGATCTTGGTGCTCTTGAAGACAATTCCACTATTAGATATAAATTGTCAAGGCACTTCGAACCTATATATGATATGGTTCCTAAAAAATTGGAGCACATGTTGAACTGTGACCTCTCTGAGTGGAATCACCTTTTCCTATTTGGAAAAGTAGTAAGTAGAAGCTAACATAAACCAATGATCCGTAGAAGAAGAATGATCAATCAAACCCACTATGTCGGTACCCCAACACTCAAATTTTCAAGAGGCCAATGTAGGATGTATAATGTTGGGTGGTTAGTGTATGATCACACCCTGTATTTGACATTGGTATCAAGTGTATCCATGCAATCTTTAATCATCGATGGTTAGTAGTATCCTATTCTCTTGATCTTGGCTTTTATCTTTGGACCACATAATCCTGAGTGTACCTTGGACATGATCTTATGGGCTTTATGCTTGTCTAAACAACGTAACCACATATGATCAAAAGACCACCAGTACAAGACACCATTCATAAGAGCATAAGAAAGTGCTCGCTTATTTTATGGATTGAGACTTAGGTAGTTTTTCTTTATTTAGGTAATCTAACTCATCATCCTTCTTGGCAATGGCAACCTCCTCTTCAAGATAGTACTTTTTGATGAGTACAATATCAATAAGGGATAAGACTTCTCCATTTTGGACCTTTATTGATATAGACTCATCCTCCGGACATGACAACTCCTTGGCAAGCTTGGCTAAAGAATATGCTATGATGTTCTCTCCTCAAAGAATCTTATAAATGGTAACCTTTGGAATTTGGGACAATAACTCTATGGTTTAGTTATGGTAGTGATGGAGCTTGTGATTTATAACCTTATAGGACCCAGATATTTGGTTGATAACTAACTAAGAATCCTAGAAGATGTTGATGTTCTGGATGATTAGAGTAATGGCTAACTCTAGACGCAATTGAGCCTCATACAATTCATTATTGGTGTAAGGATTGGATAGAGAAATCTCATCACATCACAGAGTTAAGAGAACTATTCCTACCTGTCTTTTGGAATAGTAGATTGTGGTTCTTCTCCTCTTGAGAGGAAGCGCATTAAAGTACATCTCCCAATGGTGAATACTAGCATCCCCTAAGTTTATGATTTGTTCATCAAGGAGATCATCATTAAGCGGAGAGTCAACCGCTAAAAAATCTGCTAGTGCTTATCCTTTCACCGAAAAGAGGGGTATGAAGGTAATGTCAAATTATGAGAGGATCAATGACTGTCATGCCAGGCCTCCAGATAGTGTCAGCTGTGTCATGAGGTACTATAGTGGATTTCTCCTAGAAATTATGTTTACCTTAAGAGGAAGCATGTAGTGCTATAGATTTTGGGATGCAAAGATTAAAGCTAGGCAATGCTTCTCAATGGGTGGATAATTAGGCTCAATAGGGATTAGATGACCGAAAGTATAGTGCATTTTCCTCCTTTCTTCATTGGCTTGGGCTAACAAAGCACCAAGGGAGTCATGCAGTGTAAAGTATGAGCACTTACTGGATAGGGGCTGCTAGAATTAGTGATGTCATCAAGTAATGTTTGATTTCTTCAAAGGCATACTCACACTTATCATCCCACTTAAACTTGGCATCCTTTTTAACAAGTGCTCGACCGACATCTTCCTATGTTGGATATAAAGCATTAGATAACCAACCCCTTGGATCTCGAGTTGAGTTAAACTTTTAGGGGGTGGAATTTCTAATATCGCCTTGATCATCTCCGGATCGATTTTGATTCCCTGGTGTCGGACAATAAACCCAAAGAATTTCCCTAAAGCTACTTTGAATGCATGCTTCAACGGTTCATTTTGAGGTTAAATTGTCTTAACTGTTCAAAAACAACTCTCAAGTCAAAGATATGGTCTTTCTTTTCTCTACTTTTAACTATGAGATCATCGACAAAGTGCTCGACTTGATGATGAATGAGTTTGTTGAAGATTCGAGACATAGCCTGCTAGTATGTAGCACTAGCATTTTTAAAGCTGAAAGGAATGACCTTATAGCAATAAATTTCAATTGAAGTAGTGTTTCTTTCATCTTTAGAGGCCATAGTTATTTGGTTATATCCAAATGAGCCATCGATGAAAGATAAGACTACATGAGATGAGGCAATGTCCACCATCAACTCAGAGATTGGTAGTGGAAATTCATCTTTTGGACATCCCTTATTTAAATCTATAAAATTGACACATATGTGAATTTGGCCATTATTTTTCTTAACTTGGAAAATGTTGGCTAACCAGGTAGGGTCTTTTTCTTTCTGGATGAAGCAAACATCAATCAATTTCTTGACTTCATAAATGACTTGTTATTCTATGTCTAATCACATACATCTAGGAGCTTTCTTGATAGGGTAAGCCGTATGCTCTATTACTAGTTTATAGACTACTATGTTAGGAGGCAATCCAGACACCTCTTCATAACTCCATGCAAAGTAGTCCTTAAACTTAATCAATAGCCTAACTAAGCCATTGGTTTCAATTTCATCCAACAAAGAACTGATGTATGTCAGGCGTGGATCTTCTTTAGTTCCTAAGTTGATTTCCTAGAGCTCATCGATGGTTAACTTGATCTCTTCTTCCAACCGTGGTGGTGCATCTTTGACTTCAAAATCATCCGATCATCCAAGTCTAAGAACATCTCCTCATATAAGTTAATATGATTTAAAAAGAACATATCAGATTCTACATGATTGGTGATGACTAAGTAGTAATCACCATCATTGACTGGACCCACTATACACAATCCTAGTCTCGATCTTAATTGATGGATTTTGCATTTGTACTTTCATATTCTTTCAAAGTAGTCTGACCTATGCTTTGACCAAGTATGTGGATTAACCCATTCTTTACTAAATTATGAACACAAGGCAAGTACCAATCAAATGATAATTCTATTAAATCTTTATATGAATCATTCTCAAGTTCTACATTAACTTCTTGACTTGAGGATGATGCTCGTAAAGAACCTCTGAGTCTTCACACCTATGGATGACTTAGAGTCTTCCTTAACTACCAAACCCTCAGGTTTTTGAGAGGAAAGAGGGGTTCGAGCTAAGGTTCCCAACTAATTTCTAATTGTTTCACATATAGACTTGGATACACTTATGCCTTGCTTTGGAGCCCAGTCTTCATCGCTATCTGGCTCAAGTATTAGCTCCAAGGGAATTTACTATTGAGAAGAGCTGGCTGGCATGCTAACGGTATAAGGCTCATCCTATGAACTAGATTATAAGCCTATATGGATAGCCGGTGTACTCCTAGTAGCTGGGACATATCTTCTATTGGGTGGCCAATAAGGAGGTTTTCCACCCCTAGGACTTCCTCTACCTGGTGGAGGTCAAGTCGTCCTACCCATATGTTCGAATGGAGTAAAGAACTGTGGGTTGAATCTAATGTCAGGCTCCACTTCCAACTCCAAGTCTATTTTCGCTCCCTTTTATTTTTTTTCATTTTCTCTTTTCTTTCTTTTTTTTCTCTTTATTTTTATTTCTTTTTCTTTTTCTTTTATTTTTAAACTTTGAGCAAGTTTGCGCGGATAGACTTGTTGATTTTGAGGGAGGTAGTAAGCGACATCCTCATATATGCCGACCTTGTGAACCGTAAATGTCTTAAGATCTCCTTTGACATAGTAGAGGATCCCACCTCTCATGAAGTTCATACACTGATGTAGAGAGGATGGAACTATGTTGTTCTCATGTATGATGGTCTCCCAAGCAAAGAGTTGAAAGATGTATCCAAGTCTATAATGTGAAACTTGGCTTTGGTCTTCCAATCATCTATCTCCAAGGGCAACACTATGGAGCCTAAGGCCTATCGACCTCACTTTCAGAGTGCAAATTCAATCTTCCCATCTTAGGCTTAGGAGTCTTCTAGACACTAAGATTTCTCTAGTCATAAGACACTTCTAACAATTAGGTAAACACTTAACCTAAGCTTAAAGACTTAGAAGAGTTAACCATATGATTAGGTTATGCCTTAGGGATTAAGATAATCAATCTACCCTCCAACCCAAATCCAATCCATGTTCACCTTCTCAAGCCAAACCTCAAGTTCAATTCAAACATCAAATTCAAATCAAAATCCAAACCAAAATTTTAAAAACCAAATGATTGAAGCCCATGATCAAATCCAAACTTGTAACCCTTCTAAGCCATATGACCTATCCCATGGACTTAGCCAATTTTAATTAATCCAAAATCAATTGATTTTCATAATCAATTTATATCTTCAATCATCTTTCTAAATATAAATCAAATCTACATTCAAATGATCAAAACTAAATTAAATTATATCAAACCCCTTCCTAAGCCATATGACCTATCCCATGGACCTATCTAAAACTTAATCCAAATCAAGTCAAACTCGATTGATTTTCTTATAAATCAATCATATTTTCAATCATCTTCACAAATTTAAATGAAATATACATTTAAATCATCAAAACTAAATCAAACCAAATCAAAATCCAAACTTAAGCCACATGACCCAACTATGAACTTAGCCAAATTCCTTCATTCCAAAACCCAAATTAATTTTTTCTCATGAATCAATCATACCTTAAATCATATTCATAACAAATATAAATGAAATCTACAATCATCAAGCCAAACAAAAAGCTACCCAAGTCTAACCCAACTTAACCTTTTTGACTTGAAATGTTCAAATGAACCAAAACCCATTGGAACCCAAGCCAATTGTAATTGAATTTATATATCCATGCCAAATCCATATATAAACTTAACCCAAAATCAAGCCAACTAAACCTAATTGGTCCACTTGACCCAAAGTGGACAATTTGACATATTTGAGCCAAATTCTAATCCTACCCAAATTGGATTGAACCAAGCCCATAAAAACCTCCCATCATGATTGTTGATCACCCTAGTTGATCAATTATCACAAATCAAACCAAGCAACTGAACATTTGACCAAGTCAACCCCTTAACCCATATGAACCCAAACTAGCCAAATTACAACCTAAACTAAATCCCTTGAAACCAACGATTCATACCAAATCAAAATCAATATTTGAATATGACTTGCCCTTCAAATGAGTCAAACCAAACCCAATTGGCCCTCTTGACCCAAGTTGACCCAAACTGACCTAAAAGAATAATTTGGGTCAGATCAAAATATAAACTAAATTGATTGCAACCAATAGCTCAAGTTCATTCCAAAATGATTGTTGAGCTTGACCAAAGCCATGATTGAACAAAATTAAACCCAATTGACCTACTTAGCCCAAATTGACCTAATGGTTAAAGTTGGACTAAATCAAAACTAAAACCAAATTAATTGAAACCAAAGCCTACAATCATCTTCAATTGGTCAACTAAACCCATCACATCACCCAAGCCAATTTGGCCAATTTGGTCAAATTGGTTAACTTAACCCATTTGACTCAAATGAAATCAAACGTGCCAAAATCATATATAAGCCAAACTAAACCAAACCAATTAAACCAAAATATCCCAAATGATCATTTGAACTTGACCCAACCCTTGGATCGACCCAATTTGACCAATTGGTCAACTTGACCCAACCTAACCTAATTTGACCTAAATGAGTCAGATTGAGCTAAAACTAAACAACAAATCCTCCAATTGACTTGAAATTTAGGCTAACCAATTTTGACTCATATATGCCCAAATCAAGTCCAATGCCAAATGATCATTCTACCCTTCGATCAAGGGCATCACATGAGACTAATCAACCATGTAAGTGGTCATTTCCATTCCTTGGACACTTGGTACTCTCCCAATGGTCCACCTAGGCACCTAGACATCCAACCAACTAATGGGTTGTTGGGTCACCATGACCCATGGAGGTGACATCACCTCCCCATTAGCATTTGTAACCCATGGACACCATAATTCCTTGGCGCCATGTCCAAACCTTCAACCAACCAAGTGAATCACCTCCTCGCCACCCATGACTCTAAGATGGATGAATGACCACTAGAAGCCAAACCCAATCCAGATCCAAATCAAGATGTTATACCCCTCTTTCCACTCAAATACACACAAAAATCATTCCTCAGAGCCCTAGCTACCCAAGATGAACCGCTAGATCCATTCCCTAAGCTCCCAAGCTCATTCATCAATCAAAAAATGCCATTCTCGTCCATCTCAAAATAAGACACTCCCATGTTCGACATACCTTCCCCATTTTTCCATCAAACTCAAATTAACTTTGCACACACCTTCCTTAGGCCTCATCGAGCAAAAATGAATCATCTCCCAAGCATCTAGAGCACTAGAGGTGGGACTTTGATCAAAGCTAAGCTCCAAATCATCGATTCATGGCCTTCTGAGTGAATGTCAAGGAATTGATCCAATTGTTGCTCAATAGGGCTTCATCTCCACTGAATGAAGCTTCCTCAATCCTTCAGTCACGCCTTGAGCTCTAGGTATGCTTCCACTAGTAAAATGGGTTGGAGCTTCAAGAAAACTTGCATCTCGTGTAATCTTGATCGTTAGATCCCTTCGATCAATGTCGTGAAGGTGGGATCCTTTGAGTTGATTTGAGTCTAAGCTTGGAGAAAGTGAGCAATAGTAGCCGAACTCCATTCTCCCTCACTCATGTGATGTTAGATCATGCACTGTCCATTTTGCATGAATGGAATGGATAGTCATGGTTAGATAAAAATTAAATAAAAACCTATAAATAAAACTTATAAATAAATAAAAAATAAAACCTAAACCCTAAACTAAAAAAAAAACCTAAACCTAAAATAAAAATTAAATAAACATAAACCTACACTAAAATAAACTAAACTAAAATAAATTAAACCTAAACCTAAACCTAAACAACTAAACCAAACAAACCTAATAATAAAATTAAATAAACTAAAAAAACCTTAAACCTAAACTAAAAAAATAAAATCTAAAAATAAACCTACAATAAAACCTAAACCCAAACCTAAAATAATAAAAATAAAAAACCTAAACCTAAACCCAAATAAAAAAATAAAACTAAACCTAAAATTAAAATAAAAAATAAAACTAAACTAAAAAAATAAACATAAACCTAAACCTAAACCTAAAAAATAAACTAAAAATAAAAAAACCTAAACTAAAAATAAGCAAAATTAAAATAAAAAATAAAAAAAGTAACCAAAATAAAATATAAAAATAAATAAATAAAATTAAACTAATTAAACCTAAACCAACTAGTTTACTTAATTTTTTTTAAAAAAAACTTAAACCCTAAACCTTAAACCTTAAACCTTAAACCCTAAACCCCAAACCTTAAATGTAATCCTAAACTAACCCAAAATCAACCCCAAACCCTAAACCCTAAATCTTAAAACCCTAAAAAAACCTAAAACCCAAAAAACCCTAACTCTAAACATAAAACCCTAAAAGCATTCTAAAACTCAAACCTAAACCTAAACCCTAAATCAAACCCTAAACCCTAACCTAAACCTAAACTTAACTAAATAATTTTAAGGAAGAAACCAAAACCTTAAAACCTAATAAACTTAAACCCTAAGAATGGACAGAACCTTGATAGCAAGAACATCACCATCAACCGTGCTCCTAAATCATGAGGAAAAAGGCGGTGGTCAATGCAATCTGGGGATCTAGAGGTGAATATAAAGTGGTATGGAGTAATGGTGATTATTGAAGTAGGAAGAGCGACAGAGGTTACAATCGTGGTGGTGGCGGAGGGAGAGGTCAGGGATATGATGGTGGTTGCACTACCCGAGAGGCCGAGGTGGTTATAATGGGAACTAGAGAAATTGAAGAATGATCGATCCAATCAGCTACTTATGGAACTGTGTCTTTACACTGGAGATGATTCTAGTTAACTAGGGTTTTCGATTTGCTTTATGCGTGCTCATTTTTTATCTATATCATCGCCGATGTCTTAGAAAACTTGGTGTTACTTGGTTGATGAAATCAATAGAAGAAATGTTGAATCTAAATTTGTTCTCTAAAAAAAAAACCAAAAAACCCTAAACCCTAAACTAAAACTTGAACCTAGACCTAAAACCTAAACCAAATCCTAAAACTAAACCCAAAACCTAAAACCTAAAACCTAAACCCTAAACCCTAAATCCTAAACCCACCCTAAACCTAAACCCTAAACCCTAACTAACCTAAATCAAATCCTAAACACTAAACCATAAAGCTAAAACCTAAACCTCAACTAAATAAAACCTAAAATAAATTAATAAAATAAATAAAATGTTAACCTAAACTAAAAAATTAAAAAATCTAAACCTAAAATAAAATAAGATTAACCTAAACCTAAATAAAATAAACTAAACTAACATAAATAAAACCTAAACCTAAACCTAAAATAAAGTAAACCTAAACCTAAACCTAAACCCTAAATAAAATTAAGTAAAATAAACCTAAACCTAAACTAAAAAATAAAATTAAATAAAACCTAAACCCTAAACTAAAACCTAAACCTAAAAATAAAAAAATAAACCTAAACCTAAAAAAAATAAAATAAAATAAAATAAACTCAACAAAAAATAAATATAAAACCTAAACCTAAACCTAAAAATAAACTAAACTAATCAAAATAAAAAATAAACCTAAATAAAAAAAAATAAAAATTAAAAATAAAATTAAAAATAAACTAAATAATCCTACACCTACTCAAAATTTTAAAAAAAATCAATTTAAACAATAAATAAACCTAAAAAATAAATAAACCTAAACCTATAAACCCTAAAAAAACCCTAAACCCTAAACCTAACCATAAACCCTTAATTCTAAACTCTAAAATCCTAAACCTTAAGTTCTAAACTCTAAACCTTAAAATAAAAACCTATGAAACAACCTTAAACTAAACCCTAAACCCTAAAAAGCATAAACCTTAAAACCTAAACCTTATGTCCTAAACACTAAACTAACCTAAACCCAAACCCTAAATAAAACATAAAGTAACTAAATAAATTTAAAAATAAACCTAAACCTAAAACCTAATAAACCTAAACCTAAGAATTAACCTTATTATAAACATCACATGAACTAAGCTCCCTAGACATAAAAGGCAAAAAAAAAAAATTCAAGTTTGTGGAGGATCTATGGTGGATATGAAGGTGGTGGTCAAATGGTTAAACTAGAGCGATGGAGGTTTTGACCAAGTGATAAGAGATCGAATATGATGGTGGATCATGCTAGAGATGGTTAATGGGAACTAGAATAAAAGAAAATCATTTATTGTTATGAAATCATGTCTTTATAGTTGAGATTCGTTTCTAGGGTTTTGATTTGCTCTATTGCTCATTTTTATCAATGTCATCACTTGTGTCTTATAAACTTGGTGTGTTACTTGGTTGATGAAATCAAATGAAGAAATATTGAATCAATTTGTTATTTGTTTAAAAAAAATAACCCTAAACTTTAAATCCTAAACTAACACTACTAAACTCAACCCTAAACCCAAAACCCTAAACCCAACCTCAACCCTAAACCATAAACTAACCTATCCCTAAACCCTAAAACCCTAAACCCTAAATCCTAGATCCTAAACCCTAAACCCTAAAACTTAAACCTAACCTAAACCCTAAACCCCAAATAAATCCTAAACCTAAAACTTAAAACCTAAACCTAAACTAAATAAAACCTAAAATATAATAAATAAAACCTAAACCAAAATAAAATAAAAAATAAAATAAAATAAAAACATAAACTAAAACCTAAACCTAAACATAAACCTAAACCTAAACCTAAATGTAAAAATAAAATAAAATAAAAAATAAAAGCTAAACTAAAATAAAATAAATAAAAACCTAAATTAAACTAAAAAAATAAGACTAAAAAAACCTAAATAAAATAAAAACTAAATGTTAAATAAAAATAAAATAAACCTATAATAAAATAATAACTAAATAAAAACCTAAACCTAAAAAATAAACCTAAAAATTGAAAAAAAAATTAAAACCTAAACCCTAAACTAAAAAAAACATAAACCCAAAATAAATATAATTAAATAAACTAAACTAAAATAAAATAAACCTAAACCTAAACCTAAAATAAACTAAACCTAAACCCGAAACTAAATAAAATAAAATAAACTAAAAAAAACTATACCTAAACCTAAAAAAAAAAATAAAGACCTAAATCTAAACCTAAAAAATAAAAATAAAACATAAACCTAAAAAAAATTAAAATAAATTAAAAAAATAAACAAACCTAAAAAAATAAACTAAATAAAAAAACCTAAACTAAAATAAATAAACTAAACTAAATAAAATTAAAATAAAATAAACTAAACTAAATAAACTAAACTAAAATACTTAATCAAAAAACCTAAACTAACTAAACCTATAAAATAAAACCTAAAATTAAACCCTAAACCCAAAAATAACCTAAACTCTATAAACTAAATACTAAACCCTAAACCCTAAACCCTAAACCCTAACCATAACTCGAATCCTAACTCTAAACGCTAAACCCTAACCCTAACCCTAACCCTAAACCCTAAAGCTAAACCTATAGTAACAAAATAAATTAAAAAGTAAACCTAAACCCTAAAACTAAATAAACCTAAACCCTAAGAATGGGCAAGACCTTGATGGCAGGAGCATCATCATCAACCAAGCTCTAGATAAAATAAAGGCAAAATATCCTGGTGGTGGGAGATCTAAGGTGTTAAATGGAGGTCCTAGTATAAACGGAGGTTTAAGAGATAGAAAATCATGCTACTAAAGGTGGTTTAAACTAGAAATAAATCTATCTAAAATGTGTCTTTATAGTAGACATCTATCTATGGTTTTATTTACTCTACTCATTTTTATCTATGTCATCCTATGTCTTAAAACTAACTTGGATGAAATTGAAAGAAGAAATGTCTAAATATTCTCTATTAAAAAAAACCTAAACCCTAAACCCTAAACTAAAACTTAAACCTTAAACTTAAAAACTAAACCCTAAATCCTAAACTAATCTTGAACCCAAAATCCTAAACATCTAAAAACTTAAACTTAAACAAAATAAATCCTAAAACTAAAATAAATAAATAAACCTAAACCAAAATAAAATAAGAAAATCAAATAAAATAAAAACATAAACTAAAACCTAAACATGAACTTAAACCTAAACGTAAACCTAAACAAAAAATAAAATAAAAAATAAAAATTGAGCTAAAAATAAATAAATAAAAACCTAAACTAAACTAAAAAATAATAAACCTAAATAAAATAAAAACTAAATGTAAAATAAAAATAAAAGAAACCTAAAATAAAATAAAATAAAAATTAAAAATAAACTAAAAATTAACCAAAAAATAAAACCTAAAGTAAAATAAAATAAAATAACCCTAAAATAAAAAAAAAACTTAAACCTAAAATAAAAAATAAAATAAAGAAAATAAAAGAAAAAGCCTAAACTAAAATAAACTAAAATAAATAAAACCTAAACCTAAACCTAAAATAATAAACCTAAACTAACAAATTAAATAAAATAAAATAAACTAAAATAAAACTAAACCTAAACTAAAATAAAACATAAAAAATAAACTTAAAATAAAACCTAAAACCTAAACCAAAAAAAAAAAAATATAATAAAACCTAAACCTAAACCTAAAATTAAAATAAACCTAAACTTAAAAATAAAATAAAATAAAATTAAACTAAAAAATAAACCTAAACCTAAAATAAACTAAAATAAAACCTAAACTAAAATAAAACCTAAAATAAATAAACTAAATTAAATAAACTAAAATAAATAAATAAAAATAAAAAAAAAATAATAAAAATTAAAAAAACCACTAAATAAAAAAAAAAAAAAAACTAAACTTAAACCTAAACCCTAAAACCCTAAACCCTAAAATAACCCTAAACCTAAAACTAAACCCTAAATAATACTTAAACCTAACCTAAAATAAATTGTAAACTAAACCCTAAATCTAAACCCTAAATCCAAAACCTTAAACCCTAAATCTTAAAAACTTAACCCTAAACCCTAATCTATAAACCCTAAAACCCAAAACCCTAAACCCTAAAACTTTCAACCCTAAACCCCAAACCCAAAACCCAAAACCCTAAACTAACCTTAAACCCTAAACCATAAACTAACTCTAAACCCTAAACTCTAAATCTAAACCTGAACCCTAAACCCTAAACCCTAAACCTTAGACCATAAACCTTAAACCCGAAAACCCTAAACCCTAAACCCTAAACTCTAAAAACCCTAAACATAAACCTAAACCTAAACCTTAAACTAACTAAATCCCTAAACTAAACCTAAACCTAAATAAATAAAAATAAATAAACCCTAAAACCTAAACTTAAACTAAATAAACTAAAAATAAAATAAAATTAAAACCTAAATCTAAAATATATAAACAAAATAAAAAAATAAAACCTAAACTAAAACCTAAACCCAACCCTAAAATAAAATAAAGAATAAAAATAAACTAAAATAAAATAAATAAAAAGCTAAACTAAACTAATAAATAAAAAACCTAAATAAAATAAAAACTAAAAATAAAATAAAAAATAAATAAAAACCTAAACCTAAAAATAAAACCTGAAAGTAAATAAAAAATAAAACTTAAACCCTAAACTAAAGAAAACCAAAACCAAAAAATAAAATAAAATAAATAAAAATAAAATAAACCTAAACCTAAACTAAAATAAACTAAACTAAACCTAAACCTAAACCTAAACTAAATAAAATAAAATAAACTAAAAATAAACCTAAACTTAAACCAAAAATAAAACTAAAAAATAAACTTAAAATAAAACCTAAACCTAAACTAAAAAAATAAAATAAAACCTAAACCTAAACCTAAAATAAAAATAAAACCTAAAACTAAAAAAAAAATAAAATAAAAAATAAACTCAACTAAAAAATAACCTAAACCTAAAAAAATAAAAATAAAATACTAACCTAAATAAATAAACCTAAAATAAAAACTAAATAAAAAAAATCTAAATAAAATTAAAATAAATAATTAATATAAAACTAAATTAAACTAAATAAAACCTAAAAAAATTAAACCTAAACACTAAACCAAATAAACTAAACCTTATCCCTAATCCTAAACTATAAAATTAACCTAAACCTAAACCCTAAACCTAACCTAAAATAAACCATAAACCTAAATTAAACCCTAAACCTAAAATGCAAAATCATAAATCCTAAAACCCTAAACTAACTAACCTAAAACCCTAACTAAATAAACCAAATAAACTATAAAACTAAATAACCTAAACCTAAAACCTAAACTAAAATAAAGCTAAACACTAAACCTTAAACTAATAAGAACCTAAACCCAAACCTAAAACCATAAATTAAAACCACTAAATCCTAAACCAAAACTAAAACTAAACCTAAATTAAATAAAACATAAAAAATAAAATAAATAAAAAAAATCTAGACTAAATAAAATAAAATAATAAAATAATAAAATAAAATAAAATCAAAACTAAAACCTAAACTAAGCTAAACATAAAATAAAATAAAAAAAAAAATAAAATAAAATAAAATAAATTAAAACAAAATAATAAAATAAAATAACCCTAAATTAAAAAACCTAAATAAAATAAAATTAAACATAAAATAAATTTAAAATAAACCTAAAATAAAATTAAATAAAAAAATAAAAAAAAAAAACCAAAAAAAATAACTAAAATAAACCTAAAAAATAAATAAAAATAAAAAACATAAACCCTAAACTAAAAAAAAAAACTAAACCTAAAAAAATAAACATAAAAAAAAAAACATAAACCTAAACTAAAATAAACTAAACTAAAATAAATAAAACCTAAACCTAAACCTAAAATAAACTAAACCTAAACTTACACCAAAACTTAATAAAATAAACTAAAATAAAAACCTAAAACATAAACAAAATTAAATTAAATAAAAACCTAAACATAAACCTAAAATAAAAATAAACCTAATAAAAAAATAAAATAAAAATAAAACTAACTAAAAAAAATAAAATTAAACCTAAACCTAAACCTAAAATAAACTAAATAAAAAACCTAATTAAAATAAATAACCTAAAAAATAAATAAACTAAACTAAATAAAATAAAAATAAACCTAAATAAAACTAAAGTAAATAAAACATAAACTAAATAAAAAACTAGTTTACTTAATTTTAAAAAATATAAACCCTAAAAACCTAAACCTAAACACTAAACCTGAACCCTAAACCTAAAAACCCTAAACCCTAAACCTAAACCCTAACCCTAAATGCTAAACCTAAAATAAACCATAAAAGCTTAAACCCTAAACCTAAACCCTAAACCTAAACCTAAACCTAAACCTAACAAATTAACTAAATAAATTAAAAAAATAAACCTAAACCCTAAAACCTAAATCTAAACCTAAACTAAAGAATAAAATCTAATAAACATCATAAACCTAAATAAAAAACTAAAATATATAAATACTAAAAAAAAATAAATAAAACCTAAAATGGTAAAATAAAAACTACTAAAATAACCGGAGAAATTAAAAAATGGAAAACCTAAACTATATCTAAAGTAATGATTCTAAACATTTTCTCTAAAATCTAAATGTCTAAAAACAAAATCAAAAGAAAAATGTTGAATAAACTAAAAAAAAATCAAAAACCTAAAACTAAACTAAAAAACCTAACCTAAATAAATAAACTAAACTAATAAATAAACAAAATAAAATAAACCTAAACTATAAATAAGTCCTAACCTAACCTAAACCCTAAACCTAAAATACTAAACCCTAAACCTAAATAAATAAAATAAATAAAATAAACCCTAAAATAAAAATAAAATAATATAAAATAAATAAATATAAACCCTAAACCCTAAACTAAACTAAATACTAAACCTAAACTATAAAATAAATAAACTAAAATATAAACCCTAAATTAAACCTAAACCTAAACCCCTAAACCATAATCCTAAACTAACCCTAAATATAAACTAAACCTAAACCTAAACCTAAACTAACCCTAAACTAAACTCTAAACCTAAACTAACCCTAAACTATAAACCTAAACCCTAAACCTAAACCTAAACCCTAAACTAAACCCTAAAACCTAAACCTAAACCTAAACCTAAATGAACTAAACCCTAAACAAAGCTAAATCTTAAACTCTAAACTAACCCTAAAACCGTAAACCCAAAACCCAAAACCCTAAACCCTAAAAACCTAAAAATGTAAACATAAACTAAATAAAACTAAATAATAAAATAAATAATTAATTAAATAAATAAAATAAAATAAAAATTAAAACTAAAACTTAAACCTAAACTTAAAAATAAAATATATAAATAAGAATAAACTAAAATAAAATAAATAAAAACCTAAACTTAACTAAAAAATAAAATAAACCTAAGAATAAAAAACTTAAATAAAATAAAAAATAAACATAAAATAAAAATTAAATAAACTAAAATAATAACTAAATAAAAACCTAAACCTAAAATATAAACTTTAAAATAAAACCTAAAAGTAAATAGAAAATAAAACCTAAAACCTAAACTAAAAATAAAACCCTAAACCTAAAATAATAATAATAAACAAAATAAAATAAACCTAAACATAAACTAAAATAAATAAAACCTAACCTAAACCTAAAATAAACTAAACCTAAACCTAAACCTAAACTAGATAAAATAAACTAAACTAAAAATAAACCTAAACCTAAATTAATAAATAAAACCTAAAAATAAACCTAAAATAAAAACATAAAACCTAAACATAAAAAAAAAAATAAAAACCTAAACCAAAACCTAAAAATATAAAATAAAACCTAAACCTAAAAAATAAAATAAAAATAAAACTCAACTAAAAAATAAACCTAAACCTAAAAAAACTAAATAAAAAACCAAAACTAAAGTAAATAGACCTAAAATAAATATACTAAAATAATTAAAAATAAAAAATAAAATTAACTCAAATAAATAAAAAATAAACTAAATAAACTTAAACCTAGGGTTTACTTTTTTTAAAAAAACTAATTAAACCCTAAACCCTAACCTACAACCTAAACATATAACCCAAACCCTAAACCCTAAACTAAACACCTAAACCCTAAACCCTAAACATAAACCTAAACCCTAAACCTAACCCTAAACTTATATCCTAAACCTAAACCTAAACCTTAAACCCTAACCCCAAACCCTAAACCCTAAACTAACCCTAAACCCTAAAGTAACTATAAACCCTAAGAATGGGCAGAACCTTGACGATAGGAACATCACCATCAACTAGGCTCAATCTAGATTTGGCGATGGAGGCAAAGGTGGAGGCGATAGTTATTATGGTGGTTGGAGTAGTGGTGATTATGGAGGTAGGCGGTGCGACAAAGGTTATCGCCTAGAGAAACTTAAGAACGATCGATCCAATCAGCTACTTATGAAATAGTGTCTTTATAGTATAAACAATCCTACTTATCTAAGTTTTAATTTTTCATATTTTAATCTGTCATCACTTGTGTCTAGAAAACTTGGTGGCTTGGTTGATGAAATAAAATAAGAAGAAAATTTATCTTCTATGTCAAAAAATCTAAACCCTAAACCCTAAACTAACCCTATAACTTAAACCCTAAACACTAAAATCCCTAAAGCCTAAACCCTAAACCCTAAAATAAACCTAAACCCTAAACCTAAACCTATACCCTAAACTAAACCCTAAACCCTAACCTAAACCTAAAACCCTAAACCCTAAACCATAAAACCTAAAACCATAATCCATAAACTCTAAAAGACAACCCTAAACCATAAAACCATAAACTCCAAAACCCTAAACCCTAAACTAACCCTAAACCTAAACCCTAAACTAACTAAACCTAAACTAAACCAACTAAAACCTCCAACCCTAACCCTAACCCTAAACCCTAAGTTTGAATAAAGATGTCATTAGAGTAGATCTAAAGAATGACCAAATCCTAACATAGTTATGGTACTCAAAGAAAATGCCTTCAAGAGACTTTCCTTGACTAGAGATTTGAATATTAAACCCAACCTCCTAAATCATATTATAATACCATATATAGTATAATGTAGCATCATATATTTAAGCATGTAGTGATGTGTTTTGGATGTTCTAAGATGTTTTGAAATGTTTTAGTATGTTATGGTATCAGGTTTCTATATTCTATATTAATATAAATCATAAAAATATTAATAAATCAAATAATGAAACTTGTTAAATTTGAAGTGGGGATTGGGTGTACAAAGGTGTGTTATGCCATGTAGAATAAGTAATATTTTATGTTCAAAATAAATATTATATGTTGTAGCATTGTATCACATCATATATCATAATATATTATTCTGCATTTTAAATTCTTTTAGTATTTTGCAAATCATGCAAAAGCATACACTAGATTTATTTATAAAAATGTTGATTCACTTTAAAATGGTGGAATTTGGCCAAATTCATAATAAGTAGAGCATGGCATAATAATATATTATTTCAATTTAAAATATGTAAGTGATACGACTAAAATATATATTTTTTATTGTTTAAACTAATTTAATGATTTTTATCTTAAGAAATTCCTTGTGATGTGATATGCAATATGATAAAATATAATATGTTATAGTGTATTATAATATAAGATGCCATAACATAGTCCATGCATTATAGATATACTATTGTGTAAACCGCTTGTTGTTTAGCATGTTATAGTTGGGTATGAAGTAGTAGAGTTTGTACTCAGAAATCATAAAATTCTGATTTATAGGTTGAGATGATGGGATTTCCAAATTTAAGGTAAGCTTTAGGGAACATCATCATTGGTGCTATGGTGTGTCATTTAATCAAAAGAATGGAATTTTTCATCCAAAATAAATGTTCTTTTTTCAACCAGATTTTCTAATTTTTTTGCTTAAAGTGATTCATTTTAAGGTGTAATGTAAGATAATATATTATATGAAAGCATACTAAAATATAATGTACATAACAATATAACTTCACATATATATGAATGTGTTACTAAATGTTATTGTACATTTTAGTATGTTTTACTTTTGTTATAATACATTGGGTCAAAACTCACAAAAATGTTAATTCACAAAATAATATGTTTAGCATGATATTGCATAGTTAGTTTGAGCTTGCACCATCACAAATCATAAAATATTGATATAATGTTAAGATGATGTAATTTGAACTAATACATTGTTAGGCTTTTGGTTGAAGTATTAAAGGTGTGCATAAGAGGAGAAATAAGATTTGAAGAGAATTCTATGTCAAGGACATGGAGGGAGATTCGCTAGGGGAACACACATGCATTAGACATGACATGCGAGGTGTCTATGTCAAGGGCATAGAAGAAGAAAATCTGTTGGGGATAAAGTTTGAATTTGATTTGATTATATGATTTATGGAAAAAAAGATCTACTAGGGATAAGAATATATAATTAACTAGGGATTAATATCGAATTGACTTTAATTTATTATATTTTAATTGATGTGAAGGCATATCTGCTAGAGATATGGGCTCAAGTCTACTAGGGATCGAGTATATGAACCTTCCACTAGGGAAGCAAGTTCAGGCTATCCATTGGGGATTGGGATTTGAGTTTGATTTCATAGATTTGTTTGGGGATGTATCCACTGGGAATAAGAGTTTGGTTGAAGTTCTTTGATTTAGACTTTATTGGGGGAGTTGGTTTAATTTGGCTCCATTAGAGAGGTTGGTTTTTGAATTTGATTTGTTTGCTTGACTTGTTTATATATGATACTAGGGAAAATCGATTGGGTTTAATTAGTTTGAGTTAATGTATAGACCTATCGAGGATTTACCCATTGAGAATGGGCTACTTTGACTTTTCTCATGTTTATAAATCCAAAGGGATAGTCTACTGGCTGCCGGGTAGAGCTAGCTAACCTAAGGGGTTTCCTTTCAGTGTACAAAGACTATGCTAAGAAGAAGGTGTAGCAGACTTACATCTTTCAAAGCGGCAAACAACTGCTGGGGTGACATGTTGAATGCACAACAAATCAAATCTAACCTAGGGTGACTATTGAGTGAATGTCGTTGGGGACTTAAGTCAACTCAAAAGTAGTCAAGATTAATTTTATCTTAATTTCATGTGATTTGATATGGTTTGTTTGGTTTAATTTGATTTCAAAATTAAGGGCATATTCATTAGGGATGTGAGCTGGGTCAAATTTGATAGATTTATTTAATCGACCATGTTAGTGTGCGATGGACCCATGGAGAAGGGGCTATATCAGAATTGTCCTATCTCAGATTTACAAATCCAAAGGGATAGTCTACTGTCTGTGGGGTAGAACTAGCCAACCTAAGAGATTGCCTTTCAATGTAATGGTTAGAAGAAGGCATAGTGCATCTTTTTTAAAGTAGGGAAAAGTGACCCTATTGGTAGCACAAAAAATCAAACTCAACTTAGGTTACTATTGAGTAAATGACACTTATATAAAACTCAACGATAATTTTATGAGTTTTATTGACACTGCCCTAAAGATAGGATGCTTGCTTGGAAAAAGGTATTGCTAGTAGTGTCCTCCTAATCCACAAGTGAATATATATTTTGTTTATATGTTTACGTGGACCCTGTTGGTGTGTAAGGGATCACACTGTGAAAGGGCTATGTCGGCTTTGACCTATCTCATATTTACTAGCAAATGGGAGAATCTACACATCCACAGGGGTGGTTACTAGGAAAGGGGAACTGTCCAATCTGATAGTAACTCAGATAGTGTCTAAATTAGGTCACAAAGGATGTGATCCAAATATAGTGCCCATGGGAGGTGCTGGGGGCTATCCTCGAGCCATGGAAAAGAAAGCCTATAGGTGTATGGTGGAAAACTCAGAAGAAAGCATAGACTTGACCGCCATGAGTGATGTATCCCGAGCAGAACCAACCAACCTAAAGTGTATTTATCAATATGAGTGGTGTTTTCATCAGCATAGTGAGAACCAACCAACCTAAGGTGCTCGTCAGTGTGCAATGATCAATATGAAATGAAAGCATGTAGAATTACAACTTTTCAAGCAGAACTGATAGGGTAGTACAACTGGGTGACACACTAGTAGGGTAGTACTTCAGCCTAACCTAAAGTAGTTGTTGAGTGAGTGTCACTGGTGGTGTTATCTCAACTCAGAGTTGCCCGAGATAAAAGATATGTGTTTATTTTATATATTTGTGTGTAGTTTGTATTTGTATTGTGTCAATGAATGATAGGATGCTGCTCGGGTTCTTTACACCTACCCAAAACACATCATGGCGGATTCACAAACCAGATCACTTTCAACATGGAAGAGTTTGAATTCAAAATGGAATTTTCATTGATGATAATTATATTCAAACATGATTTATAATTTTTTTAAGTAGAGCCCATTGAAGCATATTGAACCTCTCCCATGATTAATAAGTTGATAAGATCCTAGGCCTTCTTAAAAAGGGCCTTCCCAAGTGGGTTAAAACTTGCCTCCCATCTTACGACAGGCAATCGCCTTTAGAACTAAAATAAGCTCTCCTACATGAAAAGCTCTAGGATGGACCATTGTTGTGAGCTTGAATTATTTTAGCTTTGTACAACTTTCATGCATGCATCTCTCCTCCAAACCTTCGAGCTCTTCTAACCAACTTGGTGTTCTCGCTATTGATTCTTGCTACCCACAACTATCCTAAGTGATGGGAGTTGGACTTCTAATGGTAGAACAAACCCATACACTAAGGAGAAAGGAGGACCTGAGTTAGAGTTCTATATGTGGTGGTGGCCACAAGGCTTCAACTAACCCCATGCCAATGTCTCTTGTTATTGTCGAGTGTCTTCTTCAATATTTGGATGAGAGTTGAAGGCTTCTGCTAAGCCATTTTTCCTTGGGTAGTTGATGGTAGAATATCTCTAATCTATGCTATGTCTCTAAGCAAAGTTGTTGATCTCCATACTTTTGAATGCAATAACATTATCAGATATAATTCATCAAGGCACTCAAACCTATATAATATGGTTCCTAAAAACTAGAGCACATGTTGTGACATCTCTAAGTAGAATTGCCTTACCATTTAGAAAAGTAGTGAGTAGCTAAGATAAACGATAATCCTTAGAAGAAGGAGGATCAATTGAACCCACTATGTCGATACCCCAACACTTGAATGGCCATGAGGCCAATGTAGGACATAGAATGTTGGGTGGTTAGTGTAGGATCACACCGTGTATTTGACATTGGTGGCAATTCTTTTTCATATACATGTAATATTTAATCATCGAAGGCCAGTAGTTTCCTAGTCTTTTGATCTTGGATTTCATCTTTGGACCGGATTGGTTGGCTCCACATAATCCTAAGTGTACCTCAGTCATGATCTTACGAGCTTCATGCTTGTCTAAACAACAAAACCACATATGATCAAAAGACCACCGATATAAGACACCATCCACAAGAGCATAGGAAAGTACTCTTTGCTTCATCAAATGGACTTGGGACTTCTCTTAAGGTAGTTTGCATTTATTTAGGTAATCCATGAATTGTTGCCTCCAATCTAACTTCCCATCCTTCTTGTCAATGGCAACCTCCCTTCAAGAGAGTACTTTTGATGAGTTTAATATCAATAAGGGATAAGACTTGTCTATTTTGGACCTTTATTAATATGAACTCATCCAAACATGCCAACAAGCTTGGCTAAAGCATATGCTATGACATTCTCTCCATGAGGAATCTTATAAATGGTAACCTCTAGGATTTGGCAACAACCATGGTGTGTACTTGATGGAGCTTAGGCTTTATAACCTTATAGACCCAACAATTTGGTTAATAACTATGAGAATCCAAAGATGATGATTTTCTGCTTAGAGTAATGGCTAACGACTAGCAATCGAGCCTCATATTCATTTCACAAAGGATTGGATATATGATATGAGAATCTGATCACATCACGATCCAGAGTTAAGAGAACTATTCCTACCCTTTCCTTTCTTGGAATAGTAGATTGTGGTTCTTCTACTCTTTGAGAGGAAGTTGCACCATCAAAGTACATCTCTTAGCGGTGAATGCTGGTATCCCCTAAATTTAGGATTTGTTCATCAGGGAGATATTTTCTAAGCAGAGAGTTAGCATGAAGTGGGGTGTGCTACTAAGATATATACTAGAGCTTGTCCTTTCACCGCACAGAGGGGTACAAAGGTAATGTTAAACTGTGAGAAGATCATGGACGGCCCCAACCATCCAGATAGCATGACATGTCATGAGATACTATAGTGGATTAATCCTTGATTAAGTTCACCTTATGGAAGCATGTAGTGTTGTAGCTTTGGGATGCAAAGATTAAAGCTAGGCAATGATTCTAAATGGGTGGATAATTAGCCTCTCAGAGATTGATGATGATGAGGTAGTATAGTGCATTTTCCTTCCATTTGTTATTGGCTTGGGCCAACAAAGCACTAAGGAGTCATCTGCCAGAGTTTGCCCGGATAGGGCCACTAGAATCGCAACGCCATCGTAATGCTTGAAGTCTTCAAGGCATGCTCACACTTATCAACTTGAACTTGGCATCCTTTTGACAAGTTCTGAGAATGGCTAACATCTTCTTAATAGGTTGAATATAAAGCATCTTAGATATGCTAACCACCCTTGGAATGATCTAAGTTGTGTTAAACTTTTAGAGGGTGGCATTTCAAATATCATCTTGATCTTCGATCAATTTCACGTGTTGGACAACAAATCCAAGGAATTTCCTGAAGCTACTATGAATGCACACTTCAGTTCATTTTGAGGTTCTTAACGCTTGAAAACTACTCTCAAGTCAAAGAGATGGTCTTCTTCTTTTCCATGATCATGACACACTTCGACTTGATGATGAATGAGTTCATCAAGAGTGATAGCCCACTGGGTATATAAACGACATTTTAAGGATAAAGGGCTTGACCATATAACAATAGATTCATCGTTCTAAAAGTAGTGTTTATTTTATCTTCGTTCTTTATTTGGAATCTAATGTCTCCACTTCCTCCTCCAAGTCTATTTTCCCTTTATTTTCTTTTTTTTCTTTTTCTTTTTTTTTCTTTATCTTTTCTCTTTATTTTTCTTTTATTTTTAAACTTTGGCCAAGTTCATGAGAATAGACTTGTTGACTTTGTGGGAGGTAGTAAGTGCATCCTCATATATGCGACCTTGTGAACTAAATGACTTGAGATCTCCTTTGACATAATATGATCCCACCTCGAAAACTTCATATACTGATGTAGAGAAGATGGAACTATGTTGTTCTCATGTATTCGTGGTCTCCCAAGCAAATCTTTGAAAGATGTATCTGAGTCTATAATGTGAAACTTGGCTTCGATCTTCCAATCATCTATCGCCAAGGAAACACTATGGAGCCTAAGGCTTATTGACCTCACTTTGGAGTGCGATTCAATCTTCCCATCTTAGACTTAGGAGTCTTCTAGACTTCCAAGACACTTCTAACAATTAAACACTTAACCAAGCCTAAAGACTTAGAAGGGTTAACCATAAGGTTATGCCTTGGGATTAGGATAATCCACCTACCCTACAACCAAATCCAATCCATGTTCACCTTCTCAAACCAAACATCAAGTTCAATTCAAACATCAAATTCAAATCCAAATCCAATCCCAAATTCAAAACCAAATGATTGATGATCAAATCCAAACTTGAAACCCTTCCTAAGCCATATGACCTATCCACACTTAGCCAAATTTAATCTAAATCAATCCAAAATCAATTGATTTTCTCATAATCATTTTATATTTTCAATCATCTTCCTAAATATAAATCAAATCTACATTCAAATGATCAAAACTAAATGAAACTAAATCAAATTAAATTAAAACCCTTCCTTATAACCTATCCCATGACTTAGCCAAATCTTAATCCAAATTAAGTCAAACTATTTTCTCACAAATCAATCATATTTTCAATCATCTTCACAAATTTAAATGAAATATACATTTAAATCATCAAAATTAAATCAAACCAAATCAAAATCCAAACTTAGCCACATGACTCAACTCCATGGACTTAGCCAAATTCCATCATTCCAAAACCCAAATTCAATTGATTTTCTCATGAATCAATCATGCCTTCAATCATATTCACAAATATAAATGAAATCTACAGTCATCAAGGAAAACCAAAATCAACCCAAATCAAACCCAACTTAACCCATTTGACTTGAAATGTTCAAAAGAACCAAAACCCATTTGAACCCAAGCTAATTGCAATTGAATTTATATATCAATCAAATCCATATATAAACTCAACTAAATCAAACCCAAAATCAAATCAACTAAACCCAATTGGGCCACTTGACCCAAAGTGGCCAATTGACCTATTTGATCCAAGTTCTAATCCTTCCCAAATTGGATTGAACCACACCCATCAAAACCTCCCATCATGATTGTTGATCACCCTAAGTTGATCAATTATCACAAATTAAGTCAAACCAAGTCAACTTGGTCATTTGACCAAGTCAACCCTTAACTCATATGAACCCAAACTAGCCAAATTATAACCTAAGATTCAAATCCCTTGAAACCAATGTTTCATACCAAATCAAAATCATTATTTGAATATGACTTGACCATCAATTGAGTGAAACCAAACCCAATTGGTCCTCTTGACCCAAGTTGACCCAAATTGACCTAAAAGACCAAATTGGTCAAATCAAAATATAAATCAAATTGATTGCAACTAATGGCTCAAGTTCATTCTAAATTGATTGTTGAACTTGACCAACCCATGATTGAACCCAATCAATTTCTAGCCCAAATTGACCTAAATGTTCAAGTTGGTCTAAAGAAAACCAACTCCAAATTAATCAAAGCCTAAAAATCTTCTATTGGTCAACTAAACCCAAACCAACACCCAACCCAAGTAAATTTTAGTAATTTAGTCAAATAGGTCAACTTAACCCATTTGACCCAAATGAATTCAAATGAGCCAAAATCAAATCTAACCAAACCAAACCAAAACATCCCAAATGATCATATGAATCCCAACCTTTGGTTTGACCAAATTTGACCAATTGGTCAAACATGACCAACCTAATTTGACCTAAATGAGTCAAATTGAGCCTAACCTAACCAAATCAACTCCAATTGACTTGAAATTTGACTAACCCACTGGCTTATTGCAAATCTACCAAATCAAATCCAATGCTAAATGATCATTATACCTTTGGGTCAAGGGCATCACATGAGACAAATCACCCATGTGTCATTTCCATTACTTGGCCACTTGGTACTCTCCCAATGGTTCACCTAGGCACCTAGACATTGCCCTAACCCAGGGGGTGGTTGGTTATGACCCATGGGAGGTGAAATCACCTCACCCTCCCGCTTGGAGCATTTGAAACCCATAGGACACATGATCCCTCCTTGGTAGCCACCTCCACACCTTCAACCATCCAAGTCGAGCCAACTAACCTCCTCCCTACCACCCACTACTCCCTGAGATGGTTGGAAGGCCACTAAAAGCCAAACTCAATCCCACCGTCCAATCAAGATGAAGGGGGGTATACACCCCCTCATTTCTACTCAAACATCATTCCTAAGAGCCTAGCTACCCAAGTCAAGCCACTAGAGCCATTCCTAAGCTCCCAAGCTCATTCTTCGAAAAATGCTATTCCCAAAATAGACACTCCCATTTTGACCTAACTTCCCTATTTCTCCAAAACTCAAATTAACTTTGCACCTTCCCTAGGCCTCAGCATGAATGAATCATCTCCCAAGATTTTGAGCATAGGGATTTCAATCAAAGCCAAGCTCTAAATCATCATTGATTCATGGCCTGAGTGAACAGGAATTGATCCAATGCTCAACAAGGCTTCATCTCCACTAGATGAAGCTTCCTCAATCGCTCAAGCGCCGCTTTGAGTTAA
Source organism: Cymbidium sinense (assembly GCA_021442155.1). NCBI lineage: Eukaryota > Viridiplantae > Streptophyta > Magnoliopsida > Asparagales > Orchidaceae > Cymbidium > Cymbidium sinense. Next base: position 156,862 of record JAKCPB010000929.1, read on the forward strand.
AGGTATGCTTCCAAAATGATCCTTAGTAAAATTGGGTTGGAGCTTTTGAAGAAAATGCATCTCATGTGATCTTGACCGCAAGATCCCTCCAATCGAAGGTGTGGGATCCTTTTGAGTTGATCCGAGCTGAGTAAGATCAAAACAAGTGAGCAATGGTGGATGGATTTCTCCTCACTGCATGACATTAGATCATGCCGCCCGCTCCGCGAATGGAATGGTAGATTGATCGATTTAATCCATTTAATCTGAGATTAATCATTGTTATCAGATCTTAGGAACTAGAAAGCATGTCCACCACCGTCACAAAGGCAATGAGTCAGATAAGTTTTAAGTAGATAATCCTATGATGCCATGTGGAAAGCACACGGCGTCAACGTGCCATTTGGCGCCAATAGGATTAGTAAATTAAGCTTAATTAATCATTTTTAATGAATGAAACTTCTAAAAATCTTAAAAAATCATAGAGAAATAAAAATAAAAATAAATACTCATTTTAAAGATATTTCAGAGGGGAATTAATTAAAAATGATCTTAACTAATTTTGAATAGTAATTAAAGTTTATTTCCAAAATTGATTAGTTTAATTACTTCTTAATTACTTGAACAATTAATCCCAAATTTTATGGGTTAATTTAATAGGATGACTACCTCCCATGAAGATTTATTGCTCACTTAATTCAAAAATTGACTAATTAAACCTTAACTACTTTTAAGTTAATTAATGATTAGTTAATCCCATGAATAGTAATAATTAGTTAATTAAGTTTATTAATCATTGTTCAACAATAAGTGAACTGAATAGGGTTAAACCCCTTTCCAAGTTCATTTCACCCTTTTAAAATGAAATTAATTAAGATTTAACTAATTAATTAAATAACTAATTGAAATTATAATCACATCAAACCTTAATTAAATCATGGGTAGATCTTTAGGTTTAAAACCTAAAGGAGTTTAATTTATAGTTTGAATCCCACATGTCGGGAAAACCATAAGAGTAATTAATTAAGTGCCTTAATCTAATTAACTATTAATCATGAGCCAATTGCATTTGGCCCCTTTATTTCTAGGATCATTGCAAGTTTATTTTCCATGCATATCATATTAGCTCATAATTATTTAGTTAATTACTTTAAGGTGACATAGGTAAGGGTAATTAATTCATTTAATTAAGGGTTCAACTTAATTAACCCATAAAATCAACTTAATTACATTTCCTTAAATTAAATCAAATCACTAATGTGGGAATGGGTTTAAAACAACAAGTGATGATTTCTCTTCTCCTCTTTAAATCAAATCAAATCCAAAACTTAATTAATAAAAAAGCTTTGGTTTGCTTTAAATAATTTTATTTGATTTGATTGTCCTTAAGAACTAGCTTGGTTGAATGAATCACATGCTTATATTTGATTGTCCTCTTTCCAATCATGTTAAATTTGGTATGTCATTTGAATTCATGCATCCATCTTTTCAAAATCAAGTAAACAAAATTGGATGTCCTTTATGTAAGCTTGCATGTGTTGATTTAATTTAATATATGTGTGGCTATTATTACTATTAAATCCAAATGTATTTTTTAAAAGCTTATAAATGAATAATAATATGTGTTATGATGCTAGTTATAAATACATAAGAAATGCATGTGCTTATAGCTTAAATGTATGAATTTTGAGTTCTCTTTCCTCTATTCATGTGTTGATTTATATAAGATTGAATGGTAATGGGTATATAGTGACATCCCAGAACACGAGGCTTTAACTAGCCCCAAGGAGGTCATTTGATTACCTCACTTGCTGGTTTATACACGTACCCATTTGATTTCATTCTTATGTATTTCAACATTAGAATTTGGATAGAGTTTTAATTCATATATATATATATATTCAAATTCAATAAAAAAATCAATCTTTGCATGGTTTTCTTTCTCCCATTTATGTATACATCCATGTGTGTCCAAGAAAAGAAAGTATATAGTTTTGACATCCCAGGAATATGAGGCTTTAGTTAGCCACAAGGAGGTCATTTGATTACCTCACTTCCTGTAATTATATATAAATGACAATTACTGCATATCTTTGTATATGTGTGTATATAGTACATTGATTAGTGAATTAATTACATTAAAATGCATGCATATCATATGTATCTAAGTGGTGAATGAATTAATTTTGACATAATTGATTTAGCTTACATGATTTCTTACTTTCATGTTCATGTATATTTACATATGTTTGAATGCAAATGGGTATATAGTGACATCCAGAATCGAGGGTTTAGCTAACTCCAAGGAGGTCATTTGATTACCTCACTTCCTATTTTAACAACGGCTCATGCCTATTTAATTTCATTCTTATGTCATTTTGTATAGAATTGGATAAAGTTTTAAATTAATATGTTTAAATAATTCAATCAAACAAAATATAAATCTTAAACATACACATACATTCATCATTTAAGTGTGCTAAAATATGTTGCATGTATAAATACACTTAGGATTAAATCATAATCATGTTACATGTGATGGAAAGGATTTATTTAATATATGTCATGTGGTAGTAATTCAATTAAATTAATCTTAAGATGGCTTTCATTTTGAATAGGATTATTTAAAGTGAACCTAAATTTAGGAATAATTAAATCATTTAATAAACCATTCACTAAAGAGAACAAATTAAATTAATATACTTTAGAAAGTGAGTTAAGGTAGGGATGAAAGAGGGCAATCCTCTTTTCTCTCTTTATACCACTTAGTTGTTAAGCGTAATCAAATGAAACCAAAGAAAACACAAATTAAAATTCTCAAATCAATTAAACTACTTCAAGTGAAATCAACCTTTCATGTTAAATTGAACCTTCTACACATAGAAAATACAACACTAATGCCTAACAAGACTTATCACACAAGCCTTAATACACACATTAGAATTAAGTCACCACTTCTAGCTCTAAGTTAGGATGGTGTATGATGTGATGTATGTTTTCTTTCATGATGTATTATTTTAGATTAGATGTTAGGGTGTATGCTTAGACTGATGATAGGCCAATATTAGCTAATCATGTTCTCTGCATGTGATTAAGCATAAATCCAAGTTAGGGATTGGGCTTAGTTACCCATGTGTAGGGTGCTAAGTCCAAATTATAAATACAACAACTTGGGATTATTTGTATATTTAGCTAACCTCCATTTTGTAGGTGTAGCTAGATTTACTTTTCCCACATAAGTATAATTTTACAATAGGAATTAGGATTAGTGCTTTGGGGATTAGGATGAGCAATGGCCGAAGGCTTTGTCCAGGGTGCCCATGATGCCTTTGAAGCAAGCACCATCCAAATCAAGGAAGGAACCAAAATCAAAAATGGAGATATGAAGAAAGAAGACCCCATAGCATTTAATACAATTATAATTATTCTTTCATATTCCAGTTGTATAAGGGTAGAACTTTGGCTACCCATCTTTTCTCTCTTTGGGTTGTCTGGCGTATCACCTTTTTTTCTTTTATGATAGTTTATATAATTGTTTGAAGTTATGTTTACATTGTGCATTAGGATGGCATGCTTTCCATAGTTTCTTAAAATGATGCTTTAATGTATTGCTTGGATATGATTAGGCTCTTGGATAAAAATAACTTTTCTACCCAACTAATCACTCATAACTAAATTTTAAACAACTCATAACCTCATCATATAGCCTAAGACATTAATAACATAATTAAAAGATTTAGAAACCCCTTAGCTGTATGGTTGTATGTTTCATATCATGCATGCATATTCATTCTCTCTTGAACATGAAAGTTCTCCATCCTTGCATGATAAAGGAATGCTTAACCTATGAGGGCATCACTTGTGGTGGAAAACACCTTCTTCTAGCTAATTTGACCCATAACCTATTTCATCATGCATTTAGGCATAAGAAATCCTAAAGCCTCTGTCAAAATGATGTGTCTAAATTGAAATAAAATTTAAAATGATTTTACATCTATAGATTAAGTCATATGCTCATACCACTCATACTCTAGTCTCTTAGGGAGTGTTTAGACTTTAGTCTCTTCTAATTAAATAAGTACCATGTTGAGTCATTTTAGAATGGGCTCTCAACCCCTCCCTCTTAGACATAAGACTTCTCTTAGACACTAAGAGTTCCTTAGTCTTAAGACACATCTAGTGATGAGGTGGACACTCAACATAGCCCTTGAGACTTAGAAGAGTTAGCCATAGGAATAGGTCATGCCCTAGGGGTGTTAAGAAAATTTCCTACCCTATAGCTTGAACCACATTCCTCACTTCCTTCCTTCAAGTCAAACTCCAAATCAAATCAACATCAAACTTAAATCAATTCCAGCATAATTGATTTTCTCCAAACTCAAATCAATTCTATATGATTGAAACCCATGATTGAAACCAATGATTGAAATTGCAAGTTTGAAATATTTCCTAAGTTCTTTGATTTCCTCTTTAGAACTTAGCCCAAATCAAGTTCAAACCATCTCAAATTCATAAAATTTTTTCACAACCCATTTATATTCTCATTTATATTCACATATATAAATGAAATATAAATTCAAATCAATCAAACTAAATCCAAAATTCAAATCTTTCCTAATCCTCTCTTAAGGATTTAGCCTAAATCATGTTCAAATCAATTCAAATCCTTGAAGTTTTCTCATAACCCATTTATATTCTCATTTATATTTTATATAAATGAAATATAAATTCAAACAACCAAAACCAAATCCAAAAAATCAAACTCAAATTCATTCAAAATCTAACCTAAGCCTTTCAAGTCAAAATCAAGAACTTAGCCAAATCAATTTCAAATCAAGCCAAACTCTTGATTTTCTTCATGATTCAATCAATCCTTCAATCATGAATCTAAATATAAATATGAACTTCAAACACTTAACCAAAACTCAATTCAAAAATTAAGCTAAAATCCATCTCATGTTCATCTTTTAACATGAAATTATCAAATGAATCAAAACCCATTTGACTTCAAACCACTTGTAAATGGATTTATATTTCAATCATAAGTCCATATGTGAGTTCAACCAAACTCAAATCAAGCTTTGACCAAGCCATTTGACCTACTTAGGCTCACTTGACCCAAAGTGACCTAAAATACCCTTATGAGCCAAATTCTAATCCTAACCAAATTGGATTGAACTAAGCCTACCTAAGCCTCTCATCATGATCAACAATCATAATGAGATGATCAATCACTCAAATTGGGTCAAACCAAGTCAAACTTAAGGGTTGACCAAGTCAACACTTAGCAAAATGAAGCCCAACATAGCCAAAATCCACCATAGGCCAAATTGATTGAAACCAATGATCTAAGTTCATTCATGATCAATGTTTGAGCTTGACCAAGTCAACATTTGAGCTAACCTAGCCAATTGGCCACTTGACCCAAGTTGACCCAACTTGACCTAAAAGTCAAAATGTGTCAAAACTTGATCTAAGCCAAATTGATTGAAACCAATGGGTCAAGTTCATCCCAAAATGATTGTTGAACTTGACCAAAGCCTCAATTAGCCAACTAGACCTAACCTAGCCTAATTGACCTTGAACCTAACTTGGCCTAAAGGATCATATTGAGCCAAATTCAAAATTAACCAAAATTTATTGGAAACAAAGATACCAATCCATTTCATGTGACCAACTAAACCTAAACCAACCCATGACCAAACCTAAATAGGTCAAATGGGTCATATTGGTCAACTTGACACATTTGACCTAAATGAACTCAATTGAACCAAATTCAAACCTCAACCAAATTGAATCAAACCAAAGCCACCAGAACATTTCAAATGGTCATATGAACTTGACCCAACCCTTGGTTTGACCCAATTTGATGAATTGGTCAACTTGACCCAAGTTGACCCCTAAATGGGTCAACATGAGCCAAATCACATCAAACCAACTCCAAATTCAATGAAACTTGGCCAAACCTATTTTCTCATCATACCAAATATGCCCAAACTGAAATCAAGGTCAAATGACCATTTTACCCCTAGGCCATAGGGTAAATTTTGGCCAAATCCACTTGGAATTTGGTCAAATCCTCTCCATAACCACTTAGCACCCTCTTAGTGGATCAAGTGAACACTAGGGAGTGTGGTGCACCCAACCCAATGGGTTTGGGTCAGCCCAACCTAGCCCAATGGCCAAACCAACCACATGCCTTGAAATGGAGCACATGGAATCCTCCTTCCACTCAATTCAAGCACATGGCCACCTCACCCACTTCTTCCCTGGCCAAAATCAAATTCAAAGACATCCTAAACATCCTAACAAACCCATGGCATAAGCTCAATTGGATCAAAATGGCAAGGAGGCTTGTAGTTGTCCGATTTCCCTTGGGGAGATATACTCCCCCTAATTCAACTCAATCTTCACTCTTGCTAATTCGATTGAAGCAAAGGAACTCAGAGCAAGCCCTAGCTACTCTTCTCAAGCTTCCTAGAGAGTTTGAACTTCCCATTTCTCAATTTCTCAAGCTAAAATTAGGGGAAGAAAACCAAAATCCAATCTCACTCCACACTTAAAACTAGCCCAATTCCCTTTGTCTGAAGGACCCCAATCGAACTTGTTTAAGCTCTTTCCCAAGCTCCAAAAATAAAAGGGGTGCTAGTTCGATCAAAGCCACAAGGAGTTCAAGGTGGAGTTGGCCTCTAGAAGCAACCACCCAACTCAAGACCTCAAACTATCAGCAAAGCTTCATCTCCACTAGACAAAGCTTCTCCAAGGAATCGAACACCAGTGATCACCTCTGACAAGGTAAACCATTTTTTCAATCTTAATCTAGCCATAGTGTGGAGCTTTATGAAACGAATTTTCATTGCATGATAAACTAGCGTTGGATATGATCTCCATTGTATGATGAAGGTGTAGGCTAAATTTTAGCCAATCCAAGCTCAATCGAGCCAGATCTTGCCCTAGAACATGGGCCATTACTCATAGGGAATTACAGGATGAATCTCGGCCATCCATCCATGCATTTTGGATGGGCGAGATTAAAACATAACATCCACATGTTTCTCTTTAGAACTTGGCTTTAATCTCATCGATCCTTGATGGTGAGGAGAAAGCGTAGCGTTACCAGCGGCTATACGATGTGATAAGTTTAATATCCAATCCCTTCATACCATGTGGAAAGTGCATGCTGCGTCACTAGCCCACATGGCACCTATAGGATTAAAAATATAATTAAGCTTTTTTTAATTATTATTTAATCACCAAACCTTCTTGTTGACCTCATTTTTGGAATGAGCTCTCAACCCCTCCATCTTAGACATAGGACTTCTCTTATACTTTAAGAATTCCTTAGTCTTAAGACACATCTAGTGATTAGGTGGACACTTAACCTAGCCCTAGAGACTTAGAAGAGTTAGCCATAGGAATAGATCATGCCTTAGGGGTGTTAGGAAAATTTGCCTACCCTATAGCTTGAACCACATTCCTCACTTCCTTCCTTCAAGTCAAACTCCAAATTAAATCAACAATCAATTCCAACCTAATTGATTTTCCCTAAACTCAAATTAATTCCAAATAATTGAAACCCATGATCCAAAACTCAAATTCAAATTCCAAAATCTTTCCTAAGCCCTTTGATTCTATCTTATGGACTTAGCTCAAATCAAATCCAAATCAATTCAAATTCAAGAAATTTTCTCATAACTCATTTATATTCATAAATATAAATGAATTATAAATTCAAATATCCAAAACCAAATTCAAAACTCAAACTCAAATTCAACCAAAATCCAACCTAAGCCTTTCAAGTCAAATTCTTGAAATTAGCCAAATCAAACTCAAATCAAGCCAAACTATTGATTTTCTTCTTCATGATTCAATAAATCCTTCAATCATGAATCCAAATATAAACATAAACTTCAATCCTCAAACCAAAACTAAATTCAAAAATCAAGCCCAAGTCAAACTCATGTTCACCCTTTTGACTTGAAATTGTCAAATGAATCAAAACTCATTTGACTCCAGATCACTTACAAATGGATTTATATTTCAATCATAAATCCATATGTGAGTTCAACCAAACTTGAATCAAGCCTTGATCAAGCCAACTAAACCCAATTGGCTCACTTGATCCAAAGTGGCCAATTTGACCTACATGAACAAAAATTCAATTCAACCCAAATCAAAATAAATTAATCCAATCCAAACTTCATGTCATATTTGTTGATCATCATAGGTTAATCTAAATTGTCATGAAATGGGTCAAACCAAGTCAATTTAGCCCATTGACCAAGTCAACCATTTAACCCACATGAACCCAAACTAGCCAAATTGCAACCTAAACCAAATTAACCAATGGCTCAAGTTCACTCCAAATTGATTATTGAACTTGACCAAAGCCTTAATTAAATCCAATTTGGCCAATTGGCCAACTAGACCCAACTTAGCCCAATTGACCATGAACAACTTGACCTAAAAGGTCAAATCAAGCCAAAATCAAATATAAACCAAATTGATTGGAAACAAAGATACCAATCCATTCCAAATGATCAACCAAACTCAAACCAAGCCATGATTCCAATTTGGTCAATTTAATTGATCAACTTAGAATTGACTTAAAGGATCAAATTGGCCAAAATCTAAATTAAATCCAAATTAAACCAAATCAATTGAATTGAACCAATATACTCCAAATAGCCATTTGAACTTGACCCAACTCTTGGTTTGACCTAATTTGACCAATTAGTCAACCTAACCCATTTTGACTTTGACCCAAATGGGTCAATTTAACCCAAATTAAACCAATTGAACTTCAAATGGATTTGGTCCAACTTACTTTTGACTTATTTAAAATCTGCCCAAATTCAATGTCAAATGACCACTTTGCCATTGGGTCAAGGGCATTCCATGAGAAAAGACACTTTCCCAAGTGGTCACTTCTCTTCCTTAGCCACTTGGCACTCATCCATTGGTCCACATAGGCACCAAGGACATGATTTTCTGACCCAAGGAGTGGTTGGGGCAGCCATGACTCATGGGGAGGTGAAATCACCTCACCTCTCCCATTGGAACACTTGGCATGAAGGACACTCACCTCCCTTTGGCTGGACACCCACTTGTCCTTCATGGCGCCACTTTCCATGCCTTAGCCAACCATAGGAGCAACCTAGGATGATTCTCTTCCATTCCCAACCAAGCCAAATGACATGAGTTTGGAGCCAAAATTTTAAACAAAAAGTGGATTTTAGTTCATTTGACTTCACTTTTCATTCTAAGGCTTTAGTGGTTGAAGGAAACCCTCATTCCTCTCATTCACCCTCTCTTAGAGCTCCCAAAGCCATTAATCACATCCACTTCATTTTGGAGAGAAATACTCCAAAACTAAGGAATTTCAATGAGGAAATGATGATCACGGAGGAAACATCATTTTTTGATGTGAAGGATCTAAGCTTCGTCAAAGATTCTTCCCTCACTCGGCAATGCTCAAGTCACCACCGCCAAAAATCCACGGTGAGGTAACCTTCAAAACTATACGCCTTAGGATCCCTCTTTTTGTGATGGTTTTCGCACAATCTTAAGGAATCTATTCTACACAATCCAGCATTTTTATTTTAAATCATTTCAATTAGAAAATAGAATTTTTTTTTAGTGCGAATCGATGCAGAAATGAGTCCATTTGGATAAGTTTTCACTTAGAAATCTCCTACTTTTTTCTTAAAAAATCCCGAAATCATTGTTCATCCATCCGGCTACACCATCCCGATCCCATGGTTGTGGGATCGACGGCTGATCGCGACTTTTCAAATTGCCAATGAGATCTGGACCTTCGATCATGCGCGTCAATCAAATGGCTCAAATCATGCGATCGATCTGTCTCACGGGTCCGCTCATTGGTTACAGATCACTTCCATTTGGTTGATGTGGCACTATGCGTGAATCACATGATGTTGTATGGTGCACGCGTCCAATCACACGCGCCACATGGTGCCTCATTGCCATGTCGTCCGCGGATTTTTGATTTAAAAATTAATTAAAATCACCTAAAATTTCAAAAATTATAGAAAATAAAATACTCAACCAAAATTTGCAACAAGGGCATATTGGATTGCCTTTCTAAGAGAATCAACAAAATCCATAAATTTTATTGAAAATTTTGAGCTTAATTTGAATTTTAGTAAAAAATCAAACTTTTTTAATTAAACCAAAAATACATATCAAATTAAGTTGAAATTTCCAAAGATTACAATTGATGTTAAAATGCACCTACCATAAACATTTCAAGTCAAAATGACCTTTGTATTAAAAGATATTGAATTTTGAGTGTCAAATGATTTATTTTAATAAATTAAATTAGTAGAATTCATAAAAATCACTTAAATCAATTGAAACTTCCTAAATTCATAACTAATTGTAGAAAAATTTTAAAAATACAAAATCAAGTTCATTTTAAAGATACTTCAGAGGAAAATCTAATAAAACTATTTTTAATTGAATTTTGATTGTAGATTTTCCTTAATTAGAGTTTTTTTTATATTACTCCCTATTGACTTCATTAATTAATTCCAAACTTCTCAGGCATGTTTAGTGGGATGACTTCTACCTCCCTTAATTTTCTTAGAATTTATTAATGAGTTAACCATGGAAATTAACTAATGAAACCTAATCACTCTTTTAATGTAATTAAGGTTAATTAAGCATGTGAATAGTGGTTTAATTCTTTGATTAAGATAATTAAACTTCCTTTAAGTGATTAGGAGGTTTATGGAATAATTTTGGAATATTTTCCTTCTGCTATTCCCTAAACCCCCTTTCTTCCTTAAATCCAAACCTAATTAAGGGTTAATCAACTAATGATCTACTTAATTAATCAAATCAAATTCTCAAAACCAAAATTAATCCAGAAACTTAATCACCTAAACCTAATCCTTCTTGGGTAGATACTTAGGTGTTCAATAACCTATATGTGTGGGAAGGGTTATGAAAGTACTTAAATTAAACCCTTTAGCTTAATTAATCATTAATTGTGATCCAATTGCATTAGGTACCTTTCTTTCATAGGATGCATACTGGTTTAAATTTCTTGTGGTTTTATGTCATACATTGGCTCATAATTATTTGATTAAATATGTTAAAGTGGTATATATAAGTGGTAATTAATGAACTTAATCTACAACTTAACCTAACCAAAGCATAAAATTAATCTAATCACCTAAAAATTAAACTAAAATAATGCACACATGTGGAATGGGTAAGGACCAGTAAACCTTCTCACACTTTCCTAATTCAAATCAAACTCAAAGCAAAAATGAAAGTCTCTTTAAACAACTTTTGATTCTCTTTAAATGATCTTACTTCATAAGATTATCTTTAAGAATTAATTAGAGTGAATGAAATTACATGCTTACATCACTTTATTTCTTTCATAGCATGCTAAATATGTATGTCATATGAGTTTCATACATTCATGCTTTTCTAAAATCAAATTCAAAATGAAATGTTTTCTTTATGTCAAATTGCATGTTTTGGCTAAAGTAAAAATATGAGTGGCTATTATCACTATTAAATTCAAAACTATTTTAAAATTTATAAATCAAATACCTAAAATTGAAAGTGTGCTACTTTATAATTATTTATAAGCTTGCATGTGGATATAAATATGAAGATGTGCATAGTGTAGCCTTCCTTCTCTTTTCTTTTATGGTTTTGAATAGGATTTGGCAAAGTGTATAGTTCATTTGAAAACAACATAACACTTGCCTAATTCCCTATTCATTCTATACTATTAATTAAGAAGGACATCTACATTTGCACAAATAAATTGCATAAACAAAACAAATCAACCAACACAAACTTTTTTTGCATCTTTCATTTCCATTCATTTATTTTATACACATGCTTGTATTTAAGAAAAGTGGTATATTAGTCTGACAACCCAGGTTGTGAGGCTTTAAGTAGCCCTAAGTAGGTCTTGTACCACCCTAGTTAACAATGGCACTGTTACTCACTTATGTCTTTCATACATACATGTGTGCATGTGAAAAATGGATAAGAAAATCTCTTTTCTACTTAATGAAAATCATGCATCATAAAGCATTCAAATTTTCTTAAGTAACTCTTAGCATTCTCTTTCCATGCATTTCTTTTTGTACATGTACATGTATTTAAGAAAAGTGGTATATTAGTCTAAACAACTCTGAGGTTGAGGCTTTAAGTAGCCCTAAGTAGGTATTGTACCTTACACCCCTAGTTAAAAATGGCATCGTACTCACTTATGTCTTTTATACTTGTAAATGTGCATATGATAAATGGATAAAAGAATCACTCTCTTCACTTAACAAAATCATGCATATATGAAACATTCCAAATTTTTTTTTTTTAACGTCACTTAGCATTCATCATAAAGTATGCTAAACATTCCCATTTATATGTATAGATATGCTTAGGATCCATTCATATGCATGTTATACACATGTGGGAAAGAAATAAAATGTTGTGTGTTTTGTGATAGTAATTCACTTTACTTAATCTTAAAATGTCTTTCTTTTTGAATAGGTTTGTTTAGAGAAAATCTAAACTTGGGATTAACTAAAATACATAATAAAATATTCACTAAACAAAAATCATTAATGAATCTAGCTTAGAAATCACTTAAGGTAGGGAGGAAAGAGAAGTTCTCTTCTCTTTTCCTCTCTTTACAATGTCTAGTAATTAAGTAGGTTCATTCAAACTAAATCAAATTATCAAATAAAATTAACCCATATCAACTAAATAACTTAAATGAGATTACCCTTCTAAGTTGAACCTTTTCACACTTAAAAAAATTCCTAACTTTAAAGCCTAGCTAAGCATACCACACAAACCTTATATGGCATATACATTAGACTAAATCACCATTTCTAGTCCTATGTTAGGGCAGTGTATGGTTTGATGTTTGTTTTTATTTTGTGATGTAATATTTTAATATGGATGTTAGAGTGTATGTGCGTAGAATGAATGGTAGGATGATTTAGTCTAATCATTATCTTCTGTAGGGGATTGTGCTTAAGGGTGCTTTAATAAAATATAACGCTTTTTTTTGTGGCTTATACCCTTAAGCATGATCCAAAATGGGCTAGGTGGACTTGGTTACCCATGTGGGGTGCTAAGTCAATTTGTTTTATACATGCAATGTGGTTTGTTTAGCTAATCTCAGTTTTGCAGGTTTTAGTTAGATTTACTTTTTCCCTTTTCATGTACCTTTGCAATTAGGATTTTGGAATGATTGTTATGGGGATTAGGATGAGCATTGGTTATAAGGTCATGCCTTATGTACCATGTGAATCCTTTGGAAATCCACCTTCCAATCATCCAAAAGAAGAAACCAAAGAAAGAAGAAAAGGAGTAAGAAGAAAAGAAGAATGAAGAAATGAAGCTTGAAGACCCCTATAATAATAAATTCCTTGCTTAATTGTACTTAATTCATTTGTAATTCAAGTTGCATAAAAGTAAAGCTCGGCTATCCAATTTGTTTTTTGGGTTTGTGTGGTGGTTCCCGACCACAAATGACCTTTTATTCTTTTACGTTAGCTTTATGAAATGTGTGATGTTTCGCTTAGCTCGTGCATTAAGATGACATATTTTCTAGTTTCTTCCTTGCTCTGATGTATGGCCTGGATGACAATTAGGCCCTTAGGGAAAAATAAATCTTCTACCAAATTAATCAACTCAAAATTAAAAATAAGCAACTCATAACCTCACTTAAATCTAAGCTAAAATCAAGATAAAAGAATTAGCAACCCTTAGATGGATGAGTATTTCTCTTACAACATCATGCACAACAACATCTTGTTTCACTCTTGATTGGAGGGCTTCCACATTTGCTAAAGAAACTGCTTGACCTTTGAGAGCCATGGTGGAAACACACCTCCTCCCTTCTCACGATTTTGGCCAATAATTTTACTTCTCATGCATTAAGCATATGAATCCTATAAGCTAGTCAAATGATTGTCCAAAAATGAAAATAACATGTAATATGATTTTTCATTAGATTTAGGTCATTTGAAGCATGCCGTTACATGATCTAGTCTCTTTAGGAGTGAGTTTAAGGACTTAATCTCTTTCTAAATAAATAATAGCCTAGCTATCTTGCATAAAGCATATGACTTGCCTACATGAATTTAAAATCATAGGAGGAGTCAGTTGGCGGCCACCCCTAGATGGTTGTAAGTCTAAGCAGTCGGGTGGTTTATCCTCTCTTGTGGAGGCAAACCAAATACCCATTTTTTTCTTAGATTTAGGTCGTGCTTTTGGCCCTCACCAAAGCTCCCTAGATTTAGGTTCTGATGTTGCTTCTCTCTTCAATGGGCCATAAGCATAAATCCTCACCTCTTAGGCATTTCCATAACCTTGTATTGTGGAATTATGAGACCTAAACTTATAATGAAAGTTTAACTCAAACAAATAATTCCCCTCAATTTCAAAATGTAAATCATAGGATAGTTTGGGATGTTTACTAGGCTTCTTAGTATTCTAAACATCTCCTACTCATCTCCATTTGGCCTCGATATGAACTCCCTCCTCATGATCGATCTCACTTGATTTTCCAAAAATATACTAATCGATTGATAGTCCTACCTATTGAAATCTTTGGAGACAAGATCATTTACCTTAAGAGTATTCTAAGGAATCCCTTTCCTTAAGATGTAATTAACTATGGGGGCTTCCCACAGAACTTAATGAACTATTTAAAATAAACCTACTTTACTTTCCCATGTAAAGTAATAAGAATCTATGGTACATATCTTGCCCATAGTAGAGTCTTATTGGTGATTGGGTCCATTGTAGGGTGGTGACTTCCATCTTTTTGAGATAGTACACCTCTCCTCAATGTCACACACCGATCACCCTAATAGAACATCTATGGATCTACATGGTGTCCCAAAAATGGCATGTATTTTTATTTTCATTTATCCTCTTCAAGAGGACAGATGAAGGTGAGAATATTTCACCACACTTCCTAAATTCATGTCTAAGCCTAAAAAAATCAGAAAAATATGAAATAAATTGCATTGAAAAGATATTTAAACATAGAATATTCTAAAATTAATTTTAATTGATTTTGAATGGTTCTTTTCTCTGAATTTAGGTTTTATTGGGAATGTTATTTTACTAATTACTCCTAATTACTCCATTGATTAATCTGAAACTTCTTGTGTATGATTAGTGGGATGACTCCTACCTCCCCTAATTTTGTTGGGATTTATTGGTGGCTTAATTAGAGGAATTTCTAACTCATTCCTTAATCACTCCCTAATATAATTAAATAATTAAGGGTATTAGTGGTTTAGCCCTTTGATTGAGTCAATTAAGATTTGATTAAGTGAATATGAGGTTTAGGAATAATTTTGAGATACTTTCTTAAGATATTCCTAAACCCCATTTCTTCTTAATCCATCTTTAATTAAGGGTTTATTCACTAATTACCCCTTAATTAATTTCATAAAATTCTAAAACTTTCTAGAACTCAATTAATCTATCTTGGGTAGATGTTTAAGTGTCCAAGAGCCTAAGTATAAATAAGGAAATCAAAATCTAGCTCATATGTGTGAGGCGGGTTATGAAAGTACTTAAGTTAAACCCCTTAGTTTAATTAATCATTAATCATGAGCCAAATGCATTAGGCCCTTTTCTTACTAGGTGCATTACTGATTTAAATTCCTTGTGTAGTTTTATGTCATCTCATTAGCTCATAATTATTTGATTAACTTTGCTAAGGTGGTATATGTAAGGGGTAATTAACACACTTAATTCATACCTCAACCTAATCATAAATATAATATGGATCTAATCATCCAAAAATTAAATTTAAATATCATACACATGTTGGAATGGGTTAGGAACAGCAAATTGGCCTTACATTTCTCGAATTAAATCAAACTCTAAACAATATCAAACCTTCTTTAAAAATAACTTGATTTTCTTTAAGCTCTCTTATTTTATAAGATTATCTTTAGAAATTAATTAGGGTGGATGAATTTACATTGCTTTCATCACTTGATTTCTTTCCTATCATGCTAAATGTGTATGTCATATGGATTTCATGCATTCATGCTTTTCAAAAATAAAATTAAAATGAAAATGTTTTCCTTATGTCAAATTGCATGTTTTGGCTAAAGTAAAAATTTGAATGGCTATTATCACTGTTAAATTCCAAATTATTTTCAAAATATATGAATCAATTACCAAAATTGAAAGTGTGTTACTTATTTTTTATTTATAAGTTTGCATTTGAATATAAAAAAATGTCTTATGTTTGCTTCCTTTCTTTTTTTCTTAACATGGATTTGAATAAGATTTGCAAAGTGTATAGTTCTTTTAAAAGAACATAACACTTGATTCTACTCTTATCCCCTTCCATGTTATAACCTAAGAAGGATCTTCATATTCACACATATAAATTGCATAAACAAATCAAACAATCAAGTATAACTTTTTGCATCCTTTGTTTTCCATTCATTTCTTTTGTACATATGCTTGTATTTAAGGAATGTGGTATATTAGTCTAAACAACCCCGGTTGTAAGGCTAAGTTTGTAGATTCTTATACTTACACTTGCTAATGACCGTACACTTATGCCTTTCATACATTCATGTGTGCATGTGAAAATTGGATAAGAAACTCCCCTTTTCTACTTAATGAAAATCATGCATCATAAGCATTCAAAGCTTCTTAAGTAACTCATTTAGCATTCATCATAAAGTGTGCTAAACATTCCCATTTGATGTGTATAGATATATGTTGGATTCATCCATGTGCATGTTATACATGTTGGGAAAGAAATCAAGTGATGTGTGTTTTTTGATATTAATTCACTTTACTTAATCTTAAAATGCCTTTCTTTGAATGATTTGTTTAGAGTTGATCTAAACTTAGGATTAATTAAAACATATAATAAAATATTCACTAAACAAAACTAAAATATGAATCTACTTTAGAAATTACTTAAGGTAGGGCAGGAAAGAGAAGTTTTTCTTCTTCTCTTTAGATTAGGGCAGTGCATGGTTTGATGTTTGCTTTTGTTTTGTGATATTTTGTTTTAGTCTCGATGTTATGGTGTATGTGCATAGAATGAATGGTAGGGCAATCTTAGTCTAACCATTATCTTCTGTAGGGGATTGTGGTCAAGGGGCATTGTAATAAATAAAAATATAAATACTTTTGTTGTGTAGGTGCTTATACCCCTAAGCATAATCCAATAGGATAGATGGACTTAGTCACCCATCTGTACGGTGGTAAGTCCAATATTCAAGCTTGGGATTTGTATGGTTTGTTTTAGCTAATCTCTATTTTACAAGTGTTAGTTAGATTTTTATTTTTTCCTTTTCATGCAGTTTTTGGCAATTAGGATTTTGGAATGATTGTTATGGGGATTAGGATGAGCATTGGTCATAAAATCTCATATTATGTACCATGTGAAGCCTTTGGAGCATCCACATTCCAACCATCCAAAAGAAGGAACCAAAGAAGAAAGAAGAAAGAAGAAAAGAAGACTTGAGAAATGAAACTTGAAGGCCCCCATAACATGAATTTTCTTACTTGTTTGTAAATTAATTCATTTGTAATCCTGGTTGTATAAATGGCCTCTTATTCTTTTGCGTTAGCTTTATAAATTGATTCATGATTTGTTTAGCTTATGCATTAAAATGGAATCATTTTCTTAGTCTCTTCCTTACTTGATGTATGGCCTAGATGATGATTAGGTTCTTAGGGAAAATTAAATATTTTATCGAATTAATCAACGCAAAATTTAAAATAAACAGCTCATAACCTCACTTAAAGCCTAAGTTAAAATCAAGATAAAATAATTAGCAACCCCTTAGTTGACGAGTATTTCTTTTATAATATCATGCACAAAAGCATCTTGTTTCACTCTTGATTGGAGAGCTTCCACCTTTGCCAGAGAAACTTGGCTTGACCTTTGAGAGCCATGGTGGAAACACACCTCCTCCCTTCTTGCTAATTTTGGCCAATAATCTTACTTCGCATGCATTAGGCATATGAATCCTATTAGCTTGAGTCAAATTGATTGTCCAAAAATGAAAATAATATGTAATATGTTTTGCATTAGATCTAGATCATTTTTCATGCCCTTACATGATCTAGTCTTTTAAAGAGTGACTTTAAGGACTTGGACTCTTTCTAAATAAGTAATAGCCAAGCTATCTTGCATAAAGCATATGACTTGGGTACATGAATTTAAAATCATAGGAGTTAGTTGGTGGCCACCCCCAAGTGGTTGTAAGTCTAAGTAGTCAAGTGGTTTACTCTCCCTTGTGGAGGTAAACCATATACCTATTTTCACCTTAGATTTAGATATGCTTTTACCAAAGCTCCCTATTTAGGTTAGGTTACTTCTCCCTTTGTGGGCCATAAGTATAAATCCTCACCTCCTAGGCATTTCCACAATCTTGTGTTGTGGAAATAAATTTCTAATTTCAAAAAAATTAAATCAATTTAAAGCCCAACCATAGGATAGTTTGAGAATCGGTTTCCTAGCATCGTGAGCATCTCCTACTTATCTTCATTTGGCTTTGATACCTCCTCTCTTTGATCAATCCCATTTGATCTTCCAAAATAAACTAATCGATTGATAGTCTACCTATTGCAATCTTTAGAGACAATGATCATTTACCTTAATCGAGAGTATTCCTAAGGAACTCCTTCCTTAGGATGTAATTAACTATGGGGCTTGCCTATAGAGAACTTAACCCGATTTAAAATAAACCCCTTTTTTAAGTAAAGTAGGTGAAGAATCTCAGTACACATGCATACCCATACTTATTAGTCCAGTGATTAGGTCCATTATAGGGTAGTGACTTCTATCTTTTGAGATAATACACTTCTCCTCAATGTCCTGATCACCTTATTAAGAACATCTATGGATCTACTGTGTCCAAATGCATAAAAAGAAAGTATATTTGTATCTTTATTTTATCCCGTATAGAGTGAAGCTGGAAGTATACATTTCTTTCAAAGAAATTGAAAATTTTTCACGATAGATTTTTCTAGCGACTCCGCTAGGGAGGGTTCCTTTCTCCATCTTTGGTAAATGATTGTTGTCTCTAAATATTGATAGTTCATTTGTACCTTTGTATGAATCCAATACTATCTTTCTTTTCGCTGGCACTTAGCTTATTTCATCCTTAAGTCAAGTTAGCCAACATCTTTGGGTTTTAGGACCTCACCCCGTGTTGGTCTTAAAACCCCGTTAATTCCAATGGGTAAAAAAAATCTAATAAAAGAAAATATTTAAAGACTTCCTCCTTATGATTTCTATGATATGGAAAGGTTCATTCTAAAACAATAAACACAAAATAAATCCTTTATAAAATCTTGCTTTTCAAAAGCACTCTTTGAAAAATGCACATAATAAAATATTTTGCACAAAAATTTTCTAAATCATTTTCATCTAACAATCTTTATGATTGTTATATGTAAATTATCTTAAAAAAATAAAATTCTAACAATCACATTTCCTAAAAAGCACAAATGAGTTCCATCATTCAATTCATTTTGGGTGAAGACTTCATTTTCAAAAGTAAGATTCCAATAATCCATTTTCTAAAAAACACAAATGAGCTTCTTCACTGAATTCATTTTAGTGAAGACCTCATTTTCAAAGATAAAATTTCAACAATCATGTTTTCTAAAGCACCAAATTTGAACATAAGTTTATCCATTCAATACATTCAAATATGTTGAATGGATGTTGCATCTTCAAACAATAAAACTTTACAACTTTGAAATTCCATTCAACACATTCCAAATGTGTTAAGTTGAAATTTTCACCTTTCCAAACAAAATCAAAAATAATTTTTTCAAAAAGCACATGTGAAACCACTCCATTCAATTGAAGATGTTTCATTCTCAAACAAAATCAAAAAAATTAATTGTTCAAAATCACATATAAACATCTCCATTCAATATACCCAAATTTATTGAATGAAGATTTAATTTCAAAACAAAATGACATTGCTTTGAAATCCCACTTAATAATTCCATATATGATTAAGTTGAGATCTCCTCTTTCAAAAATTGATTTCCATCTCACATGTTGACCTCATTTTAGAATGAGCTCTCAACCTCTCCATATTAGACATAAAACTTCTCTTAGACTTTAAGAGTTCCTTAGTCTTAAGACACATCTAGTGATTAGGTGGACACTCAACCTCCCTTGATACTTAGAAGAGTTAGCCATAGGAATAGGTCATGCCTTAGGGTGTTAGGAAAATTTTCCTACCCTTAACTTGAACCACTCCTCACCTTCCTTTCTTCAAGTCAAACTCTAAATCAATCTTATTTGATTTTCTCCAAACTCAAATCAGTGCCACATGATTGAAATCCATGATTGAAACCCCTAAGTCCAAATCTTTCTTAAGTCCTTAATCTTCTCTAAAGGACTTAGCCTAAATCATGATCAAATTAATTCAAACTCATAAAGTTTTTCATAACTCATTTATATATTATCATTTATATTCACATACATGAAATATAAATTCAAATCAATCAATCTAAATCCAAAATTCAAATTCCCAATTCAAAATCAATTTTTTAAATCCTTAATTTCCTCTTAAGGACTTATCCAAAATCACCTTCAAATCAATTTAAACTCATGATTTTCTCACTCATTCATATTCTCATTTATATTGCATATATAAATGAAATATAAATTCAAATCAATCAAACTAAACTCAAAACTCAAATCCAAAACTCAAAATTTCCTAAATCCTTTAATATTTCCTCTTAAGGATTTAGCCTACATCATGATCAAATCACTTCAAATTCATGAAATTTTCTCATGATTTATTTATATTCTCATTTATATTCACATATATAAATGAAATATAAATCAAATCAAACTAAACTCAAAAATCAAATCTAAAACTCTAAAATTTCCAAAGTCCTTTAAATTTCCTCTTAAAAGACTTAGCCTAGAACATGATCAAATCATTCCAATTTCATGAAATTTTCCCATGATCTATTTATATTCTCATTTATATTCACATATATAAATGAAATATAAATTCAAAAAATCAAAACCAATTCCAAAAATCAAACTCAAATCCATTCAAAATCCAACCTAAGCCTTATAAGTCAAAATCTTGGACTTAGCCAAATCAACTTCAAATCAACCCAAACTCTTGAATTTTCTTCATGATTCAATTAATCCTTCAATCATGAATCCAAATATAAATACAAACTTCAATCACTAAACCAAAACTCAATTCAAAATTAAGCCAAAATATATTCATGTTCTTCCTTTGAATATGAAATTGTCAAAAATCAAAACCCATTTGACTTCAAACCACTTGCAAATGGATTTATATTTCAATCATAAGTCCATATACAAGTTCAATCAAACTCAAATCAAGCTTTGACCAAGCCATTTGACCCATTTAGGCTCACTTGACCAAAGTGACCTTAAGTACCTTATATGAGCCAAATTTTAATCCTAACCAAATTGGATTGAATCAAACGACCTATGCCTCTCATCATGATCACAATCATGAGATGATCAATCAATCAAATTGGGTCAAATCAAAACAAGTCAACCAAGTAGATAAAATTAAACATAACATAATGAAAATCCACCATAGGCCAAATTGACTGAAACCATGGATCTAAGTTCATTCATGAACTATGTTTGAACTGACCAAGTCAACATTTGAGCCTACTTGTAATTACATGACCCAAGTTAACCCAACTTGACCTAAAATTCAAAATCTATCACACCTTGATCTAAGCCAAATTGATTGAAACCATGGGTCATGTTCATTCCAAATCACTTGTTGAACTTGACCAAAACCTCAATTGGCCAACCTAGCTTGCCAACTTGAACCCAACTTGACCTAAAGGGTTATGTTGAGCCAAATT
This sequence comes from Cymbidium sinense, assembly GCA_021442155.1. Taxonomy (NCBI): domain Eukaryota; kingdom Viridiplantae; phylum Streptophyta; class Magnoliopsida; order Asparagales; family Orchidaceae; genus Cymbidium; species Cymbidium sinense. The sequence continues at coordinate 178,744 of JAKCPB010000929.1, forward strand.
CAAACTTAACCAAAATTGATTGGAAACAAAGATACCAATCCACTTCATATGACTAACCAAATCTAAACCTACCCATGACCTAGCTCAAATAGGTCAAATGAGTCAAATTGGTCAACTTGACCCATTTGACCTAAATGAAGTCATATGAACCAAATTAAACCAAATTGAATCAAACCAAAGCCACCAGAAAATTTCAAATGGCCATATGAACTTGACCCAACCCTTAGTTTGACCCAGTTTGACCAATTGGTCAACTTGACCCAAGTTGACCAAGTTTGACCTAAATGGCAACATGATCCAAACCATACCAAATGAACTCCAAATCTAATGAAACTTGGCCAAACCTATTTTCTCAACATACCCAACATATCCAAATTCAAAAATCAGCCAAATAACCATTCTACACCTAGGCCATACAACAAATTTTGGTCAAATCCATGGGGCATTTGGTCAAATCCTCTTCATACCTACTTGATACTCTCCTAAGAGGTCAAGTAAACTTTATGGAGGGGGTGCACCAAAACTAATGGGTTTGGGTCAGCCCGACTTGACCCAAGGACAAAACTAACCACATGGCTCAAATTGGCCACATGAGAATCATGTTCCCACTCAATTTGAGCACATGGGGAGTTACCATTCCACTCTCTAGCCCAAATTGACCATGTGCAAGCCTCTAATAGATCAAACAACCCACTGCCTCAAGTCAATTGGATCAAAATGGCAAGTGAAGCTTTGACCTTTAATTGCCTAAGAGATATACTCCCCTAATTCACTTCAATTCCAGAGCCTAATTTGATTGAAGCATAGGAGCCATTTGAGAGCCTTCCCAAGCTTCTTAGAGAGAATTATAGGTTGCCATTTCTCGGTTTCCCTTAAGCAAAAATAGGGGAGCTCCAAGGATTTGCCAACTTCCTCAACACACCAAACCAAGTCAATTCCCTTTGCACATTCCCTTAGAGGACCAAGTTGAGCTTGTCCAACCTCTTTCGCAAGCTCCAAAGGCAAGGGAAGATCCATTTCAATCAAAACTAAGCACACTAGCAGGAGGAGTTGGTCCATAGAACTATCCATTCAACCTCAAGAGCTAAAACTTTCACCAAAGCTTTGTCTCAACCAAACGAAGCTCCTCCAAGAGAATCGAGTGCCGGTGATCACCTCCGGTAAGGTATGACATTTTTTGACCATTAAACTCGATGTGGTGTGGAGCTTTATGAAAGAAATTTTGATCCCATGGAATTTTGACTATTAGATGTGCATGTCATTAGGTTTCGATGGTGTGGGTTGAGTTTTGTCAATTTGAGCTCTCAAATCTTTCTTTGAAAGTGGATGGTCTCCATTATTCTTCAGGGAAGAATAGGGATGATCTCTATCCATCCATCCACTCATTTTGGATGGACAATCAAGACTAATCACATTAAATCCTAGCTATTGATCCCTTGATGATGGGCAAAAGCGCATGCCACCACACACTGATGTGATGTTTAAGTGGTCACTAAAAGGATGATGCATGTAAAGTGCGGCTGAGTCATGCATGCATGGTAGTCATAGGATTAATTAAGGTTTAAATAATTCTAATTAATCCTCTAAACTTCTAAAATTCACATCTCTCTAAAGAAAAAAATAAAAAATTTTTCGAAGATAATTCAATCTAGAATATTCTAAAATTGGTTTTAATGGATTTTTAATATTATCTTTCTTTGATTTTATGTTTTATTAAAAATATTAATTTGCTAATTACTCCATAGTTAATCCTCTGATTAATCTCAAATTTCTTGAGTGTATTTTGGTGGATGACTTTTGCCTCCCCTAATTTTTTTAGAATTTATTAGTAGCTTAATTGGGGAAATTGCTAATTTGATTCCAAATTACCCCTTAATGTAATTAAGGATAATTAACGGTTTGATTAGTGGTTTAATCTATTGATGAAGTTGATTAAGGTCAGATTTTGTGAATGGGAGGTTTTGGAAATAATTTTGTGGCATTTCCCTAAGCTATTCCTTAAACCCCTTTTTCTTTCTTAATCCTCTCTTAATTAAGAGATAATTCATTAATTACCCTCTTAATTAATTTCATAAAATTCTAAAACTTTTCAGAACTTAATTAATCTACTTTGGGTAGATGCTTAGTTGTTCAAGAGCCTATGTTCAATTAAGGAAATCAAAACTCAACTCATATGTGTGAGGGGTGTTTTGAAATTACTTAAGTTAAACCCCTTAGCTTAATAAATCATTAATCATGAGCCAAATTACATTAGACCCCTTTCTTCCTAGGTGCATTGCAAATTAAAATTCTTCATGAGGTTTTATGTCATCTCATTGGCTCATAATTATTTGATTAATTATGCTAAGGTGGTGTAAGTAAGGGATCATTAACATGTTTAATTCATACCTTAACCTAATCAAAAATATAAAATGAATCTAATCATCTAAAAATTGAACAAAAATGTCTAACATTTATGGGAATCGGTTAGTAATAGCAAACTCAATTCATATTTTCAAAATTAAATCAAATTTAAAATCAAACAAAAATCATATTAAATAAACATTGATTTACTTTAAGCTCTCTTATTTCATAGGATTATCTTTAGGATTTAATTGAAGTAAATGTGTTTACATGATTTCATTACTTTAGTTCTTCCCCCAAAATGCTAAATATGTGTGTCATATGGTTTCATGCATCCATGCTTTTCAAAAATCAAATTTAAAATGAAAATGTTTCCTTTATGTCAAATTGCATGTGTTGGCTAAAGTAAGAATATGAGTAGCTATTATCACTATTAAATTCAAATTATTTTCAAACAAATATGGATCAATTATCAAAATTGAAAGTGTGTTACTTATATCTTACTTATGAGTTTGCATGTGTGTAAATTACAAGAATGTGCTTAGTGTAGGTTTTCCTTCTCTTCTCTTTTAGTATAGTTTTGAATAGGATTTGGCAAGGTGTATGGCTCATTTTAAAAGAACCTAACACTTTAATTCCATATCCTATTCATTCCTATAACATCACTTAAGAAGGATACCTATGCTTGCACATATAAATTACATAAACAAAAATAAATCAACCAACACCAACTTTTGCATTCTTTCTATTCCATTTATTTCTTTTGTACATATGCTTATATTTAGAAAGTGGTATATTAGTCGGACAAGGTTTTGAGGCTTTAAGTAGCCCTAAGTAGGTCTTGTACCTTACACCTCTGGTTTACAATGGCATCATACTCACTTATGCCTTTCATACATTCATGTTTGCATGTGAAAGTTGGATAAGAAACCCCTTTGCTACTTAATGAAAAATCATGCATCATAAAATTTTAAATTTGTTTAAGTAAATTACTTAGCATGCATCATAAAGTGTGCTAAATATTCCCATTTTCATGTATATATATGTTTAGGACTCATTCATATGCATGTTATACATGTTGGGGAAGAAGTGAAGTGATGTATATTTTTTGAATTTAGTTCATTTTACTTAATCTTAAAATGTCTTTCTTTTTGAATAGGTTTGTTTAGAGTTCATCTAAACTTAGGATCAATTAAAACACTTAATTAAAACATTCACTAAACAAAACAAAAATATGAATCCACTTTAGAAATTACTTAGGTTAGAAGGAAGAGAAGTTCTCTTCTCTTTCCTCCCTTTAACTTAGTAATTGATTGTAGGATTCTTAAACACAATCAAAACATAAAATAAAATCAATCCAAAACAATTCAATCACTTAAATGAAATCTTCCACTAAGTTGAATATGCTTCACACTTAGAAAATTCTAAACTTAAATCCATAGCTAAGCATGCCACACAAATCTCTAAAGCACACACATTAGGCTAAGCCACCACTTCTAGCTTTAGGTTAGGGCGGTGCATGATTTGAAGCTTTCTTTTTTTGAGATATAGGTTTTAGTCTGGATGTTAGGGTGAATGTACATAGAATGAATGGTAGGATGATCTTAGTCTATCCACAATCTTCTGTAGGGGATTGTGCTTAAGGGGCACTGTAATAAATAGAAATATAAATGATTTTACTGTGTAGGTGCTTATACCCCTAAGCATGATCCAATAGGCTAGGTGGACTTAGTCACCCATGTGTGGGGTGTTAAGTCCAATATACATGCTTGGGATTTGGTGGTTTGTTTAGCTAACCTTTATTTTGCCGGTGTTAGCTAGATTTACTTTTCCTTTTCATGTAATTTTTGCAATTAGGATTTCTGAATGATTGTTATGGGGATTAAGATGAGCATTGGTCATAAGATCTCATCTTATGCACCATGTGAAGCCTTTATCCACATTCCAACCATCCAAAAGAAGGAATCAAAGAAGAAAGAAGAAAGGAAGAAGAAAGAAGAGAAGAAGAATGAAGGAGTGAAGTTTCAATACCCCCATAACAATGAGTTCCTTGCTTAATTGTATGTAATTCATTTGTAATCCATGTTGTGTAAGGGTAGAGCTTAGCTTCCCAATGGCCTCTTATTCTTTTGCGATTAGCTTTATAAATTAATTGATGATTTGTTTAGCTTGTGCATTAAGTGGCATCTTTTTCTTATTTTCTTCCTTGCTTTATGTATGGCATGGATGTGGATTAGGCTCTTAGGAAAAAATAAATCTTCTGCCAAATCTAACAATTCAAAACTAAAAATAAAGAACTCATAACCTCACCTAAAGCTTAGGCTAAAAATTAAGATAAAATAATTAGCAATCCCTTAGTAGGATGAGTACTTCTTTTATAACATCATGCACAAATGCATATTATTTTCACTCTTAATTGGAGGTTTTTCATCTTTGCTAGTGAAACATGGCTTGACCTTTGAGAGCCATGGTGGAAACACACCTCCTCCCTTCTCGCTGATTTTGTCCAATAATTTTATTTCTCATGCATTAGGCATATGAATCCTATTATCCTTAGTCAAACTGATTTTCCAAAAATAAAAATAAAAATGAAATCTAAATTGCATTAGATTCAAGTCATTTAAAGCATGTCATTACATGATCTAGTCTCTTTAGGGAGTAAGTTTAAGGATCTAATCTCTTTCCAAATGAATAACAGCCTAGCTATCTTACATAAAGCATATGACTTGCCTACATGAATTTAAAATCATAGGAGGAGTTAGTTGGCACCCCAAGGCTGTAAGTCCAAGCTGGGTGTTTGTCCTCTTGTGGAGGCAAAAGCCCATTTTCTTAAGTTTTAAGTTGTTCTTTGGCCCCTCAAAGCTCCCTAGATTTAGGTTCTAAGTTGCTTCTCCCCTTTGTGGGCATAAGCCTAAATCCTGAGCTCTTAGGCATTTTCATCATCTTCTGTCGTGGAATCATAAGCCATAAATTTATAATGAAAAATTCAAGTCAAATAAATTTAATCTATTTCAAAAATGTAAAACCCAACTTTAGGATAGTTTGAGATGTTCGCTAGGTTTCTTAGCATCGTAGGCATCTCCTACTTATCTTCCTTTGGCTTTGATAATAACTCCCTCTCCTTGATCAATTCCTTTTGTTCTTCCAAAATAAACTAATCGATTGATAGTCCTACATATTAAAGTCCTTGGAGACAAAGATCATTTACCTTAATCGAGAGTATTCCTAAGGGTCCTCATTCTTTACGATGTAATTAACTATGGTGGCTTGCCCCTGTAGGGAACTTAATGAACCTTATTTAAAACAAACCTTACTTTACATTTCCATGTAAAGTAGGAGAAGAATCTTTGGTACATATGCATACCCATTATCCTTAGGAGTCCTTGTGATTAGGTCCATTGTAGGGTGGTGACTTCTATCTTTCGGGATAGCACACCTCTTCTTAATGTCGTACCTGATCACCATTAATAAGAACATCTGCAAATCTACGTGGTGTCCCAACTAAAGGCGTATATTTATATTTTCATTTATCCTCTCCCAAAAAAGATAGATGAAGGAAAGAAATATTTTACCATAGATTTTTCTAGCGACTCGGTTGGGGATGGTTCCTCTCTCCATCTTTGGTAAATGATCATTGTCTTTGAGTATTGATAGTGGGTTTGTAGTTTGGTATGAATCTAAAACTATCTTTCTTTCCATTGGCACTTAGCTTATTTCATTCTTAAGTTAAGCTAGCCAACATCTTTAGGTTTTATGACCTCACCCCATGTTGGTCTTAAAACCCCCATTGGGTTATCCAATGTGCAAAAATAAAAAGATCTAAATAAAAGAAAATATTTAAAGACTTCCTCATCATTTTTATGATAAGGAAAGGTTCATTCTAAAATAATAAAGACAAAATAAATTTTTCATTAAAATCTTGCTTTTTCAAAAAGTACTCTTTCAAAAAATGCGCATAATAAAATATTTTCCACAAAATTTTCTTAAATCATCCTCATCTAACAATTCTCATAATTTTTATATGTAGAAATCTTCAAAAATAAAACTAACAATCTTTTCTAAAAGCATAAATGAACATCTTCCTTCAATTCATTTTGATGAATATTTCATTTTCAAAATAAAATAAACAATCATCTTTCCAAAAGTCAAAATCAAAATAAAAATTAAAACTTTCAAAAGCACACATGAAACTTGCCATTCAATACACACCTATTGAATGAGTTTCATCTTAAAACAAAACTAATTTTTCAAAATCATATGTGAACATCTTCTTTCAATATACCCAAATTTATTGAATGAAGATTTCATTTCCAATTAAAATAATATCATTTGGAAATCCCACTTAAATATATCCCATATATGATTAAGTTGGAATTCCCTCTTTCAAAAGAAATAATCACACAAAATAAAATTTTCACATTTGCAAAATAAGATTGACTTCCATTTCTACATACCCAAATTTGTTGAATGGAAGTCTTCTTTTTAAAAATCAAAACTTAACAATTATATTTTCCAAATTCAAACACATTTGGAACTTTATTTATCATACTCAAATTTGCTAAGTGACGTCTCCAAATTCAAAACCAAAAATTTTCAAACCCATTTGGAACATCATTTAGCATTCTCAAATTTGCTAAGTGAATTCTCCAAATTCAAAACCAAAAATTTTCAAACACATTTGGAACATCGTTTAGCATACTCAAAATTTCTAAGTGAAGTCTCCAAATTCAAAACCAAATATTTTCAAACACATTTGGAACTTCATTTATCATCACATGGCCTCCCAGGACAAAGTCCCTCTAGCCACTGCTTGTCCTTATCCCCTCAAAATAATAATCCTAATTCCTAACTGCAAAATTATATTTCAATGGAAAGAGTTAATCTAACTACACCTATAAAATGGAGGTTAGCTAAACATGCATTCTACCTAAGCAATTATATTTATAATTTGGACTTAGCACCCTGAATATGGGTAACCAAGTCCACCTATCTTAATTTGGATTATGCTTAGGGGCTTAAGCAACCTACAAAAGAGAGAATTTATATTTACTTTTTTTAGCGGCCCCTTAAGCACAATTTCCTACAAAAGATATAATTAGGCTAATAACGGCCTAACATCTAGTCTATGAAACATGCACCCTAACATCCAGTCTAAAATACTATATAATAAAACCAAACATACAATAAACCATGCACCGCCCTAACATAAGACTAGAAGTGGTGACTTGATCTAATGTGTGTTTATTAAGGTTTGTGTGGTATGTCCTAACTAGGCTTCAAGGTTATAGTTTCCTAAGTATGAAGAGATTTGATCATGAGGGTGGTTTCACTTTACGTGTTTTAATTCATTCGTAAGTTTTACTTAATGTTTTCTTTTATTTCATTTGATTTACACTTAATAACTAAGTGTTATAAAGAGAAGAAAAGAAAGGATCACTCTCTTTTATCCCTACCTTTAGTCATTTCTAAAGACAATTAATTAAACAATTCTCTTTAAAAAGCTTATATTTTAATTAATCCTAAGTTTTGGTTCACTTTAAATAAACTCATTCAATTAGAAAAGCATCTTTAGATTAATTGGAATGAATTATTATCACATAACACATGTTTTTTTATTTCTTTGCATCATATATAGCATGCATATGATTAAGTACTAAACATCCCTATACGTATAATTTATATTTTAGTATACTTGAATGATGAATGCAAGCAAATGTATTTAGAATTGATGTTTGCTTTTGGTTATTTTGTCATATTAATTTAAAGCTCTATCTAAATTCTTATGCAAGATCATGAGAAAAGAGCTTTAAGTTACATGATTAATCAATTCAACCACTTTAATAAAGTATGAATGCATGTTACTTTTTAATGGGAAAGAGATTTTCATTCATTAGCCAAATGTACACACAAACGTATAAAAGTTTTAAGCAAGTACATCGCCATTGTTCCACACCAAAGGAGTGAGGTAGGAACCTCTTTAGGGCTACTTAAAGTTGTGCATCCTTGGGATGTCTAGACTAATATACCCGCTATCCTCAAAAACATATGGATGTATAAGCAACTATAAGAATGAGAATCAAGCAAAAGTTGAATCGATTTGATTAAATTATGATTTTCATCCACTAATTATATATATATAATTGAAGTCACAACACATATTCTTATTCATTAAGAAGCTTTTGAAAATATGTTTGGGATTCATATATGATCATACACATATTCATAATTAAGTCAACACATGCAAGTTGGCATAAATGAAATCATTTCTTACTTAATTTATTTTTAAAAAGAATGAACGCATGACTAAAAGAGGCATACAACATTTTTTTTATTTGATTAGAAAGAAATAAAGAAACGAAAGCATGTAATTTCATTCAATCCAACTAATTCCTAAGGACAATCATATTAAACAAGCTTATTTAAAATAAACTAAAGTTTGTTAAAGCCATTTTTAATTTCACATTTGATTTGATTTATGAAATGTGAAAAAGGTTTGTTGGTCCTAATCTCATTCCCATATGTGTGAGTTAATTTGATCTAATAAAAAGCAATTAGGTTGATTTTATGGATGGATTAAGTTAAGCATAGATTAAATCAATTAATTAACTGTGTCACCTTAAGGTAATCAATTAAACAATTATGAGCTAATATAATATGCAACCACATGGAAAGTAAATGGCAATGCTCCTATGAAATGAAAGGGGCCTAATGCAATTAGCAAAATTATTAATTAAGGAGCTCACTTAATACTCTTATGGTTTTCTTACACATGTGAACTAACCATAATTTCATTAGCTCCCTCTTTGGTTATTAAACACCCAAGAGCTACCCAAGTTAATTAGAGAAGTAGATTCAATCAAATTAGTTAAGTTCATTAATTATCTAATTAAATCTTAATTATCCTTAATCAACAATATGAAATGGACTTAGGGAAAGAGACAATGAAGGGAGCATAAGTCTCAATCCCTAAATAATTTTAATTAGTTTATTAAAGTTCAAGTATGATTTAGATTTTGATTGATTTTATTAATTAATTAATTAATGATTTTTTAACTAATTAATTATTTGATAATGAGAAGACATAAAGATTGGAAGAGGTGGTCCCAATCCATTTCCTTAAACTCCATCACCATTAATAGAGGTTAATAAGCATGATTGATTTACTATTTGCTTATTATCATTAATTAAGATAGGAAGTAATTAAGGCTTAATCCATTGATTTTTCCAATTATCCAACAAATCCCAAGAAAAAAAAGTAAGGGCAAATCAACCCCTAAACATCTAGAAAGTTTGAAATTAATTGGATAATTAATTAGAGAGTAATTAGGCTAATTATGTTTTTAATTAAACTTTAATTAAGTAAAAATTAGTATTCAAAATGAATTAATAATAATTTTAATGGACTCTCCTCTGAAATACCTTTAAAATGAGCCCTCATTTGTATTTTTGGATTTTTATAATTAGTTATGAATTCTAGAAGTTTCAACACAAAAAAGGTTAATTAACCTAATTAACCCCCTAATCCCGTCGGAGGCTTGTGGCTGCTGACGCAATGTGCTTTCTATGTGGTACGATGGCATTGGTTATTTAAGTTGTCACATACAATGTTGAAGTGGAGGGCAGCGAAATGCGCTTTCACGTGAGACATCTCATTTAAGATCGAATGGCCATAATTAAACGCGCAATTTAGAAGGAGAAGAGAGGGGTTCTATGTGTGATCAAATTAGGACTGTCCATTTCAATCATATGGAATGGATGGTCCGTGATTTGTCTCCTCTTGAGTGGCGATAGACGTATATCGTTCATCGATTGTTGCTTGGTCTGAGCTCACCTGAGCTTGGATGGAAATCAAATTGATCCCACACCTTCAGGGAGGCACAACAAACACATCCAATGGTGAAGATCGCACGAGATGCAAGTTTTCTTGACAAAGGACCTACCTATTTTAAGTTAAGGATTAGTTTTAATGGCATACTTCACAAAAGTTTATGATCAGTGGTTCCAATGATTAAGGAAGCTTCATTTGGTAAAAATGAAGCCATATTGAGCTGCATGAGCATTGATTTTGTGTGGTTTGCTCGAAAGACCAACCCACGACATGTAAGCAATTGGCTTGATCAAACTCCAACTATGGTCATCGAGAAGATTGGAAAATGATTCATTTTAGCTCATCTAGGTCCAAGGATGGTGTGTACAAAGTTAATTGTACTTTGGTTGAAATGGGGAAATGGCGTCGTTGGTTTGCTCCCCATTTTGGTTTTATAAAGCGAGAATGGGAAATTTGGGAGCTTCGAGAAATGCAAGGGGGCTCTTTGCGATCTTTTCCTTGTTACTAGGGTTAAATCGAGTGTGGGTGTGTGTGTTTGAGTGAGAATGATGGGGGTATACCCCCTCCTTCCTTAGCTTGGATGGTGATGATTGTTTCAGCTTTTTGATAAAATGGTCACCACAAAGAGCTCGACTTGGGTAGAGAATCCTTCCACTTGGCCTCTCATGAGTGGAGGAAGGTGTGAGGGTGGCTACCATGGTAGTAGTGGATGTCCTTGGTGGTTTGAAATACTCCAATGGAAATAGGGAGGTGATTTCACCTCCCTATGGTCATGTGACCCAACCACCATTGGATTGGAGTTGAGTCCTTGGTCCTAAGTGGACCTTTGAATGGGTGCCAAGTGGCCAAGGGAGAAATGACAAAAGAACAAGTGTATTATCTCATGGAATGCCCTGACCCAAGGAAAAAGTGGTCATTTGGCTATGGGTTTGATTTTGGCAGATTTGAAATGGGTCAAATGTGGGTTGTAATTTCAAGTGGTTTGAGTTTATTTGAATTGATTTGGCTTGATTTGACTTATTTAGGTCAAATTGGGTTAGGTTGGATCAAGTTGACCAATTGGTCAAATTAGTGAAACCAAGGGTTGGGTTAGGTTCACATGATTATTTGGAGTATATTGGTGTCATTGGTTAGGTTCAATTTGCTTTGGATTTGATTTTGTCTCTTTTGGATTCATATAGGTCAAATGGGTCAATTAGACCAATTTGACCAAATTAATGGCTTGGGTTGGGTGTTGGTTCAAGTTCAATTGGTTAGTAAAAAATGATTGTAAATTTGTTTTGAATCAATTTGGATTTAATTTGATTTTGGCCAATTTGACCCTTTAGGTCAATTTGGGCTAGTTAGGTTGACCAATTGGTCAAATTAAAATAATGGCTTTGGTCAAGTTCAATAATAAATTTGAGATGAATTTGAACCATTGGTTGCAATTAATTCGGGTTAGATTATGATTTGACCTATTTTGGCTTTTTAGGCCAATTTGGGTCACCTTGGGTCAAATGGCCAATTGGTCTTGGTTTGGCTCCATTGAGAGTTTGGTCATGTTCAATCATTGATTATGAAGTACTTTGAATGAAAGGTTTTAATCAATTTGGCATATGGTGTGTTTTTGCTAGTTTAGGTTTCATTTGGGCTAAAGGTTGCCTTGGTCAATAGGCTTGCTTGACTTGGTTTGACCCAATTCAAGACAATTGATTAACCTAGGATGATTGTTGATCATGATATGAGGTTTAGATGGGCTTAGTTTAATCCAGTTTGGGTTGGATTTGAATTAATCTCAAAGGGTTTTTTAGGCCACTTTGGGTCAAGAAAATGGGTCAATCATGGCTTTATGATCAAGTTTGGTTGAACTCACATATGAACCTAGGATTTGTATAAATCAATTTCAATTAGTTTGGAGTTAAATGGATTTTGGTTCATATGATAATCTCAGTCAAAAGGGTCAACATGGGCTTGAGAGTTGACTTGGATTTGGTTTGATAATTGTAGTTTATTTTCATATTTGGAATAATGATTGAATCATGAAGAAATCCATGGGTTTTGAATTGATTTGGGTATCATTTAGCCAAGTTCAAGAAATTAGCTAAAATAGGCTAAAATTAGAAATTAATTTGATTTAAGTTTGATTTTGGCTATTTAAATTTATATTTCATTTATATCTGGGAATATAAATGAAAATATAAATCGTTCATGAAAATAACTTGAGTTTAGTGATTTGGAAGCAAATTTGACCAAGCTTATGGGTAGGTCAAAAGGTCTAAGAAAGGAAACCTATTTAGTTTGGTTTGATTTTGGTCATTGGAGGGTGGATTTCATTTATATTTGTGAATATAAATAAAGGAACAAGTGATTTATAAATAAATTAATTGAGTTTGGGATAGTTTAGACGATATTTGATTAAGCTTATGAGAGTGGTTCATAAGAAGGCGAAATTTGGACATGGATTTAATTTGAGACTGATTTATTTGGTTTAGAATTAATTTATGATTTGATATTTGATTTGAGATTAAATTGATATTTGAGAAAATTAATTGAATTGGGGTTGATTTGAATTTGGTTAAGGCTAAGTCCATAAGATGAAATCAAAGGGCTTAGGAAGGGTTTGATCAAGGGCTTCAATCATTTGGCTTGGAATTTTATTTATAATTTGGAGTTTAAATTGTTATTTAAATTTGAGGTTTTACTGAGAAGGAAAACATGGGTTGGGTTTAGGCCATAGGGTAGTCAAGTTTTTCTAAGTACGTAAAGAATAACTTATTCCTATGGCTATGTCTTCTAAGTCTCTAGTCTTAGGTTAAGTGTTCACCTAATCACTAGAAGTGTCTTAAGACTAAGGAGCTCTTAGTGTTTACAAGAGTCCTTGATCTATGATGAGGATGTTGAGAGCTCACTCCAAAAGTGAATTCAACAGTAATTTAATCTCAAAATGAACCCCCTGAAGTGTGCATTCAGAGTAGCTTCAGGGAAATTCCTTGGGTTTGTTGTTCAACACCAGGGAATCAAAATAGATTCAGAAATGATCAAGGCGATATTAGAAATGCCACCTCCTGAAAGTTTAACTCAACTCAGATCATTCCAAGGGCAGTTGGCATATCAAAGATGCTTTATATCCAACATATCAGAAATATGTTAGCCATTCTTAGCACTTGGCAAAATGGATGCCAAGTTTGAGTGGGATGAAAAGTGTGAGCATGCCTTCGAAGACATCAAGCACTACCTGATGACACTGCTAGTTCTAGCACCCCCTATTCTAGGAAAGCTACTCATACTTTACACTGCTACGTTAGATGACTCCCTTGGTGCTTTGTTGGCCCAAGACAATAATAAAGGGAAGGAAAACATACTCTACCTCAACTAATCCCTCTAACTATCCACCCTGAAGCATTGCCTAGCTTTAATCTTTGCATCTCTACAACATGATTCTTCATAAGTGAAAATTAATCTCTAGGATCAATCCACTACGTATCTCATGACACGGTAGATCTATCCGTTGGCATGACAGTCCATGATTCTCTCACAATTTGACATTACCTTCGTACCCCTCCATGCAGATTTTTTAACAATACAACCACTTCCTGTTGACTCTCTGCTAAGTGATGATCTCCCCGATGAACAAATCATGAACTTAAGGGATAATTGCATTCACTACTGGGAGATATATTTTGATGGTGCACTTTCTCTCAGAGAGGAGAAGAATCACAATCTACTATTCCAGGAAAGGCAGGAGTAGGAGAAGTTCTCTTAACTCTATACAACGTAGTGATAAGATTCTCATATCATATGTCTAATCCTTGCACCAATAATAAAGCCTAATATGAGGCTCTGATTGCCGATCTGGACTTAGCCATTACTCTAAGCATCTAGAACATCAACATCTTTAGGGATTTTTAGCTAGTTAACAACCAAATTGTTGGGTCCCAAGCTCCATCACTACCACAAGTACACCATGGAGTTCATGGCTAAATCCTAGAGGTTATAATTTATAAGATTTCTTGAGGGAGAACATCATAGCGCATGCTTTAGCCAAGCTTGCCATGAAGTTGCCATGTCTGGAGGATGAGTCCATATCAATAAAGGTCCAAAATAGATAAGTCTTATCCCTTATTGATATTGAACTCATCAAAAGTACTCTCTTAAAGGGGAGGTTGCATTTTTTAAGAAGGACCAAGAGTTGATTGGGCAACCATTCATGGATTACCTAAATAAAGGTAAACTACCTCAAGAGAAGTCCCAAGCCCATCGATGAAGCGAGCACATTCACTCTTGTGGATGGTTTTATGTCTGAGTCTTTTGATCATATGTGATTACATTTTTTAGACAAGCACAAAGCCCATATATGGCGGTACTTAGGATTATGTGGAGGCAACCAATCCGATTAGAAGATGAAAGCTAAGATCAAGAGATTAAGATACTACTTGCTGTTGATGATCAAAGTTTGCATGGATATGGCTAGGTGATGCCACCAATGTCAAATACATGATGTGGTCCTACACGAACCACCCAGCATTCTACATCCTACATTGGCCTCATGGCCATTCAAGTGTTGGGGGTACCAACATAGTGGGTCTAATTGATCCTACTTCATCTTAGGGTCATCGATTCATTTTAGTTGCTTCTGACTACTTTTCTAAATAGGTGAAGGTGATTCTTTTCAGAGAGGTCACAACTCAGCATTTGCTCCAGTTTTTTAGGAACCATATCGTATATAAGTTCAGAGTGCTTCGGTGAATTATATCTGATAATGATACTGCAATCAAGACCACTGACATCAATAACTTTTCCTGAAGACACAACATAGATTGTAGATATTCTACCATCAACTACCCAAGGGCAAACGACTTAGCAGAAGCCTTCAACAAAATTCTCATCCAAATACTAAAGAAGATAATCGACAATAACAAGCGATAGTGGCATGTTCAGTTAGTTGAAGCCATGTGGTCCTACTGCACCACATATAGAACTCCAACTCAATCTACTCATTCCTCCTTTGTGTATGGGTCCCAAGTCATTCTACCATTAGAAGTCCAACTCCCATCACAAAGGATAGTTGTGGGTAGCAAGATCATAATAGAGCAGAACGCCAAGTGGGGTTAGAAGAGTTCGAAGGTTTGGAGGAGAGACACCTGCGGGCATGCCAAAACCTCAAGTTGCATAAAGCTAAAATGACTCAAGCTCACAACAAGTTGGTCCATCCTAGATCTTTTCAAGTAGGAGAGCTTATTTTAGTTCTAAAGAGACTGATTATTTCCTGTTAAAACATGGGTGGCAAGTTTGAACCCCCTTGGTAAGGCCCTTTTTCCATAAAGAAGGCCTACCAAGGAGGATCTTATCAACTTCTTAATCATAAGGAAGAGCACCCAAATCTTTCAATCAATGGGCTCTACTTAAAGAAATATTATAAATCATGTTTTAAAATAATGATCTTCAATGAAAATTCCATTTTGAATTCAATCTCTTCCATGTTAAAAGTATTCTTGTTTGTGAATCTGCCATGATGCATTTAGGGTAGGTGTAAGGAACCTAAGCGACATCCTATCCTTCATTGAGACAACACAAACACAAACTACACACAAACATATAAAACAAACGCATATCTTTTATCTCGGGTTACTTTGAGTTGAGATAACACCCCAAGTGGCACTCACTCAGTAGCTACTTTAGGTGGGCTAACATGTTACTCTGCTAGTGTGTCACGCTAGTGGTCTTCTTTCTTTGGAGGATGTAAGTCTGCTATGCTTTCACCGATGAGCACCTTGTTAGTTTTGTAAGCCTTACTGTATGGTCGATAAGCTCCCTCATGTTGGCTTCATTTAAGAGGATGTGAGTCTGCTACGCTTTCTTCTTAGATTAGCCTTCATGCACTAACTAGGTCTAGTATAGTTGAGGTTTAGGATAAGTCCCCTAGCAGCTCCTTCCCTTATGGCTGCTTCAAGTCTGGGTCCAGTACTTCCTTGGGGCTCCCTGCTTAGTAGTCGCTCTAGGTCAAATAACACTTATCCCGCTGATCACAGACTATCCCGATGATCAGTTCCACATGGAAAGTTGTAAGCCTACACACTTTCTTTCCAAATTGATCATTGCACACTAACGGACACCTTAGGTTGGTTGGTTCCCACTATGATAATGGATACACCACTCATGCTAATGGATACATCTTAGGTTGGTTGGTTCTCGCACCTTAGAATACACCACTCATGGTAGATGCAAGTGTGCTATGCTTTCTCTTTGAATTGGCCACCATACACCTATAGGCATTCTTTTCCATGGATCAGGATAACGCCCCTAGCAACACCTCCCTTTTGGGCACTATATTTGGGTCACATCCTTTGGGACCCGATTTTGGCACTGCCTAGGTTATTATCAGATTAGACAGTTCCCCTTTCCAAGAAACCACCCCAGTGGTTAGAGAATCCATCCTGTGGAAGTACAGATTCGCCCTTGGTCTAGTAAATCTGAGACAGGTGAAGGCCTACATAGCCCCTTCTCAGTGTAGTCCCTCACACACCAATAATGTCCACACAAACATATAAACAAAATATATTTCACTTGTGGATTAGGAGGACATCCCTAGCGATATTTTTTTCCAAGCAGGTATCATATCTTTAGGGCAGTGTCAGCAAAACTCCCTATAGGAATCGCCTGACTACTATTAAATTGATATAAGTCCCCAGTGGCATTCACTCAGTAGTCGTCCCTAAGTTGGGTTTGATTTGTTGTGCTACAAACAAGTCACCCCAGTGGTTATTCCCACGCTTTAGAAGATGTAAGTCTCATCTTCCCAGCACACCAAAAGCGACCCCTTAGGGTTGGCTAGCTACCCCCGATGTCCCTTTGGATTTGTAAATTTGAGATAGGATAAGTCCAATAAAGCCCATTCTCAGTGGATCCATCGTAGACTGACATGGTCCATAAATTAAGTATATTAAATTTGACCAAGCTCAAATCCCCAACAAATATGTCCTCAATTTGAAATCAAACTAAACCAAATAAACCATATCATATCACATGAAATTAAAATAAAATTAATCCTGACTACTTTTGAGTTACCATAAGTTCCCAGTGGCATTCACTCAGTAGTTTCCCTAGGTCAGGTTCAATTTGTAGGGCATCTAATAGGTCACAACAGTGATTTTTACTCACTTTGGATGATATGCTACACCTTCTTCCTAGCACAATCATTGCACATCGAAAGGAAAACCCTTAGGTTGGCTAGCTCCACCCATGAGTAGACCCTTTGGATGTATTGAGAGGTAGGATAAGGTTGATATAGCCCCTTCTCGAGGGTCCATCATACCGGGTCCATACATTAACTCATTAAATTAAACCCAATCATTTTTTTTTGAGTGGAGTTAAAACACCCTTCTCCCTAATGGAGCCTTGGGTTGATTTTGGTTTAGCTTGATGATTGTAGATTTCATTTATATTTGTAATTATGATTGAAGGTATGATTGATTCATGAGAAAATCAATTGAATTTAGGTTTTAGAATGAAGGAATTTGGCCAAGTCCTTGGAGTTGGGTCATGTGGCTTAGGGTTGGATTTTGATTTAGTTTGATTTAGTTTTGATCATTTAAATGTATATTTCATTTAAATTTTGAAGATAATTGAAAATATAATTGATTTATGAAAAATAATTTAGTTTGACTTGATTTGGATTAAGATTTGGCTAAGTCCATGGGTTAGGTCATAGGGCTTAAGAAGGGTTTTGATTTAATTTGATTTAGTTTGATTTAGTTTTGATCATTTGAATGAAGATTTGATTTATAATTAGAAAGATGATTGAAGATATAAATTGATTATGAGAAAATTAGTTAATTTTAGATTCATTTGGATTTAGGTTTGGCTAAGTCCATGAGATAGGTCATATTGCATAAGAAGATTTTCAAGTTTGGATTTGACCATGGGCTTCAATCATTGGGTTTTGAAATTTGGGTTTTGATTTGGATTTCATTTTGATGTGTAAATTGAACTTGAGGTTTGGTTTGAGAAGGTGAACATTGGATTATATTTAGGTTGTAGGGTAGGTGGATTATCCTAATCCCTAAGGCATAACCTAATCCTATGGTAAACCCTTCTAAGTCTTTAGTCTTAGGTTAAGTATTTATCTAATTATTAGAAGTGTCTTACTGTCTAAGTCTAAGATGGGAAGATTGAATCTGCACTCCAAAAGTGAGATCAACAGGCCTAAGGCTCCATAGTGTAGCCCTTGGAGATAGATGATTGGAAGATTCCAACCAAGTTTTCCATTATAGAATCAGATACATCTTTCAACAATTTGCTTGGGAGACCATGGATACATGAGAACAACATAGTTCCATCCTCTCTACATCAGTGTATGAAGTTTGTGACTGGTGGGATCATCTATTATGTCAAATGAGATCTCAATCCATTTAAAGTTTATGAGGTTGGCATATATGAGGATGTGGCTTACTACCTCCCTAAAAATCAACAAGTCTATTCTCATGAACTTGGCAAAAGTTTAAAAATAAAAAAAAAGAAAAACAAAAGTAAAATGAATACGAAAAAGAAAAAAGAAAAGAAATGAGAAAATTAAAAAGAGAATAAAAGGGAGCGAAAATAGATTTGGAGGAGGAAGTGGAGCATGACATTAAAATTCACCCACAATTCGTTATTCCATTTAAACATATGGGTAGGACGACGACCACGTAGTAGAGGAAGTGAGCCTTGAGGCGGTCCTGGGGTGGAAATCCTCTTTATTGGCCACCCAATAGAAGTTATATCCCAGCTAATAGTAGTGCACCTGCTATCAATATAGTTCATAGGATTAGTCTTAGATGGTTAGCACACTAGCCAGTTCTTCTCAGAAGTAGAATCCCTTGGAGGTGACACTTGAGCCAGATAGTGATGAAGACCAGGCTCCAAAGCAAAGCATAAGTGTATGCAAGTCTATAGATAAAATAGTTAGGCATTAGTTGAGAACCTTAGCTCTAAAGCCACTTTTCACTCAAAAAGTTGAGGGTTTGGTAGTTAAGAAAGCCCTTAAGTCATCCACTGAAGACTCAGAGGTTCTTTTTGGGAGCATCATCCTCAAGTAAAGAAGTTGATGAACTTGAGCATGATTCATATAAAGATTTAATAGAATTACCTTTTGATTAGTGCTTGCCTTGTGTTCATAATTTAGAAAAGAAAAGGATAATCCCACATACTTGGTCAAAGTGCAGGTTAGATTACCATTAAAGAATATGGAAGAACAAATTCAAAACCTCTCAATCAAGACTAGGATTAAGATTTAGTACAATGGGTCCAGTCGATGATGATGATCAGTTCTTAGTCATCACCATTCATTTGGTCGATAGGTTCTTTTCAAATCACATTAACTCATATGAGGCTTAGAAACTTGGATGATCAGATGATTGTAAAGTTTAAGATGAACTGCTAGAGTTTGAAGAGCTCAAGGATATCAACTTAGGAACTGAAAAATATCCATGCCTGACATACATCAGTTCTTTGTTGAATGAAATTAAAACCTATGACTTAGTTAGGATATTGATTAAGTTTAAGGACTGCTTTGCATGGAGTTATGAAGAGATGCCTGGATTTTCTCCTAGCATAATAGTCCATAAACTAGAGAGCTTTTGCTAAACCAATCAAGCAAGCTCCTAGGCATGTGATTACACATAGAACAAGTGGTCATTTATGAAGTCAAAGCGATCAATGCTAACTTCCAACAAGAAAATAGCCTACCTAGTTAGCCATCATCCTAGTTAAAAAAATAATGATAAATTCACATATGTGTTGATTTAAGAGGTTTAAATAAGGCATGTCCAAAATATGAATTTCCACTACCAATCCTGGAGATGATGGTGGACATTGCTTCATCTCATGTAGTCTTCTCTTTCATGGATGGCTCATCTAAGTCAAATAAAGATGGAATATCAAAGAAACACTACTTTTAGAATCCCCATTTGAAATTTATTGCTATAAGGTCATGCCTTTCAGCCTTAAAAATGCCAGTGCAACATACCAGTGGGCTATGACTCGAATCTTCAATGAACTCATTCGTCATCAAGACAAGTGCTATGTCAAAGATCTCATGGTCAAAAAGTGAAAAAAGAAGACCATCTCTTTTACTTGAGATTAGTTTTCAAATATTTAAGATAATTTAACCTTAAAATGAACCCCCTAAGTGTGCATTCAGAGTAGCTTCAAGGAATTTCCTTGGGTTTGTTGTCTGACACCATGGAATCAAAATCGATTCATAGAAGATCAAGGCAATATTAGAAATGCCACCCGTAAAATTTAACTCAGATCATTCCAAGGGCGGTTAGTATCTAAGATGCTTTATATCAACCTATATAGAAGATGTCACCATTCTGCTTGTCAAAAGGATGCCAAGTTTAAATGGGATGACAAGTTTGAGCATGCCTTCAAAGACATTAAGTATTACCTGATGACACCGCTGGTTCAAGCAGCCCATATTCTCGGGCATGCCACTCATACTTTACATTGCTATATTAGATGACTCCCTTGGTACTTTGTTGGCCCAATCCAATGACGAAGGGAAGGAAAACACACTCTACTACATCAATTGTTGTCTAATCCCTGCTAAGGCTAATTATCCACCCATTGAGATGCAATGCTTTGCTTTAATCTTGCATCCCAAAAGCTACAGCACTACATGCTTCCTCATAAGGTGAAATTAATCTCTAAGATCAATCCACTATAGTATCTCATGACATGGTCGATGCTATCTGGACAGTTGGAATGATGGTCCATGATCCTCTCGCAGTTTGACATTACCTTATCCCTGTGAGTGAAAGGACAAGCTTGATTTCTTGGCATCACACCCACTTCCTACTGACTCTCCACTTAGTGATGATCTCCCTCATGAATAAATCATGAACTTAGGGGATACTAGCATTCATCACTAGGAGATGTGCTTTGATGGTGTGGCTTCCTCTCAAAGAGGAGAAGAATCACAATCTACTATTCTAGAAATGGTAGGGGTAGGAATAGTTCTCTTAACTCTAGATGATGTGATGAGATTCATATCATCTTTCCAATGACAAAAGCGAATATGAGTCTCGATTGCCAGTTATTACTATAAGCATCTAGAACATCAACATCTTTGATTCTTAGTTATCAACAAAATTGTTGGGTCCTATAAGGTTATAAAGCCCAAGCTCCATCACTACCATAAGAACTCCATGGAGTTGTTGGCCCAAATCCCAGAGGTTACCATTTATAAGATTCCTCGAGGAGAGACTGTCATAGCGTATGCTTTAGCCAAGCTTGCCATGGAGTTGCAATGTCCGGAGGATGAGTCCATTTCAATAATGGACCAAAATAAACAAGTCTTATCCCTTAATGATATTGAACTCATCAAAAAGTAGTCTCTTGAAGGGGAGGTTTGCCAAAAGGATGAGGAGTTAGATTGGAGGCAACCATTCATAGATTACATAAATAAAGGTAAACTACCTCAGAAGTCCCAAGTGAGATGAAGCAGAGCACTTTCTTTCTGGATGGTGTCTTGTACTAGTGGTCTTTTCAATCATATGTGGTTACATTATTTAGACAAGCATGAAGATCGTGATCTTGGTAGTTACACTCAAAATTATGTGGAGCAAACCAATGTGTGGAAGATGAAAGCCATGTTCAAGAGAATAGGATACCTCGATGATCAAAGAGTGCATGGATATAGCTTGATGCCTGGAACCAATGTCAAATACATGATATGGTCCTACACCAACCAAACATTTCATCCTACATTGACCTCATGGCCATTCAGTGTGAGGACATGACATAGGTTGATTGATCCTTCTTCCAAGGGCCATTGGTTCATCTTAGCTACTAAATACTTTTCAAAATGGTGAAGGATTCTACTGAGAGGTCACTCAACATGTGCTCCAATTTTTTAGGATCCATATATATATAGGTTGAGTGCCTGAAGATTATATTTGATAGTGTACTACATTCAAGAGCACCAAGATCAAGAACTTTACCCGAGACACAACATTGATTGGAGATATTCTACCATCAACTACCCAATGAAAAACATCTTTTGCGAACCTTCAATAGAACTCTCATCCAAATCAAGAAGACACTCAACAATAACAAGATAGTGGCATGAGCGGTTAGTTGAAGCTTGTGGCCGCATGCATATAGAACTCCAACTCGTCTATTCTTTTCTTCTAATTATGCGGGATCCATTCTACCATTAGAAGTCCAACTCCCATCACTAAGGATAGCTGTGGGTAGCAAGATCATAACAGAGTTGAATGCCAAGTTAAGGTTAGAAGAGCTTGAAGGTCTGGAGGAGAGATGCCTGCGAGCATGCCAAAACTTTGAGTTGTACAAAACTAAAATGATTCAACCTCACAAGTTGGTCCATTCTAGTGCTTTCCAAGTATGAGAGCTTATTTTAGTTCTAAGGAGACTGATTGTTGCCTGTCATAAGATAGGAGGCAAGTTTGAACCCACTTGGGAAAGCCCTTTTTGCCTTTGAAAGGCCTACCAAGGAGGATCTTATCGCTTATTAATCATAAGGAGGCACTCAATGCTTCCAATCAATGAGCTCTACTTAAAGAAATATTATAAATCATTGTTGAAAATAATTATCATCAATGAAAATTCAATTTCAAATTAAGTCTCTTCCTTGTTGAAAATATTATTGTTTGTGAATCTACCACAATGTGTTTAGAGTAGGTGTAAGGAACCGGCATCTTATCCTTCGACATAACACAACCTACACACAAACATATAAAGCAAACACATATCTTTTTGTCTCGAGCTACTCTAAGTTGAGATAACGCGATGGCACTCACTTTCGATTCTTTG
This sequence comes from Cymbidium sinense, assembly GCA_021442155.1. NCBI lineage: Eukaryota > Viridiplantae > Streptophyta > Magnoliopsida > Asparagales > Orchidaceae > Cymbidium > Cymbidium sinense. Next base: position 201,713 of record JAKCPB010000929.1, read on the forward strand.
TTGAGTGTGCTACCTTTAGTGTGTCACCCATTCTTGCTTTGGAGGATGTAAGTCTGCTATACTTTCATTCCTTACTTGGCCATTGCTCACAGATGAGCACCTTGTTAGTTTGGTAGGCCTTACTGTGTGGTCAGTAAGCTACATCATGTTGGTTTCGTTTAAGAGGATGTGAGTTTGCTACACTTACTTCTTAGATTAGCCTTCGTGCACTAATTAGGTTAAGTATTTTTGAGGTTTAGGATAAGTCCCTTAGCATCTCTCCTTCCCTCGACAATTCAACCTTGTCCGTTCATCCGGGCTCCCGCTTAGTAGTCTCTGGGCGGATAACATTTGTCTTGTTGACAACGCATCTTGATGATTAGTTCCACTTGAAAAAAGTTGTAAGCCTACACACTTTCTTTCTAGATTGATCGTTTACACCGATAGGCACCTTAGGTTGGTTAGTTCTCACTATGGATGGATACACCACTCATGGATACACCTTAGGTTGGTTGGTTCTCGCCTTAGGATACACCACTGGAAGATGTAAGTTTGCTATGCTTTATCCTTGAGTTGGCCACCATACTATAGGCTTTCTTTTCGAGCTTATAAGACCCTAGAAGCATCCCATGTGGGCACTATATTTGGATATTTTTGAACTCATTTATACACTACGGGTTACTATCGGATTGGAATTCCTTTCTAGTAACCACAGGTTGGAGAATCGATCTTATGGATGTGCATATTCTCCTTAGTCTAGTAAATGAGATAGGTAAGTACATAGCCCCTTCTGAGTGGTTCCTCAACACCAATAGGGTCCACACAAACATATAAATAAAATATATATTCACTTATAGATTAGGAGGACTCCCCTAGCAATAAATTTTTCTAAGAAAACATCCTATCTTTAGGTGTCGAAAACTCCTTATAAGAATCGACTTCTCTTGAGTTGATATAAGTCCCCAATGACATTCACTCAAGAGTGGCCCCTAAGTCGGGTTCTATTTGTTGTACTACCAAGGTCACCCTCATTGTTCCTACATTAGAGATGTAAGTGCTCTTCCCCTACCATTGAACATCAAAGGTAACCCCTTAGGTTGGCTACCCCCAGACTATCCCTTTGGATTTGTAAATTTGATAGTGTTTGATATAGCCCCTTCTCAATGGGTCCATCGTACATCGATATGGTCCATAAATTAGATCTATCAAATTTGATCGAGCTCACATCCCTAGCGGATATGCCCTCAATTCGAAATCAAACTAAACCAAACAAATCATATCAAATCACATGAAATTAATATGAAATTAATCTTGACTACTTTTGAGTTGACATAAGTCCCCAACGTCATTCACTTAGTAATCTCTCTAGGTTAGATTCTATTTGTTGTGCACCCAACAGGTCACCCCAGCAGTTGTTCCTCACTTAGGAAGATGTAAGTCTGCTACACCTTCTTCTTAGCACAGTCGTTGCACACTGAAAGGCAACCCTTTAGGTTGGCTAGCTCTACCCCACAGCTAGTAAACTATCCCTTTGGATTTGTAAACTTGAGGTAGGTAAAGGCTAATATAGCCCCTTTGTCGCACACCAACAGGGTCCATACATTAACTCAGATTAAATTAACTTAATATGATTTTTCTTAGTGGAGTTAAATTACACCCTTCTCCCTAGTGGAGCCCCAAATCATATATAAATAAGTCAAGCAAACAAATTAAATTCAAAACCAACCTCTCTAGTGGAGCCAAATTAAACCAACTCCCTAGTAGAGTCTAAAGCAAGAAGTCCAACCAAAATCTTATTCCCATTGAATACATCCCCAAATAAATCTATGAAATCAAACTCAAATCTCAATCCTGGATATCCCCGAACTTGCTTCCAATGGAAGGTTCATATACTCGATCCCTAGTGACTCGAGCCCAAATCTCTAAAATATGTTCCTCCACATCAATTAAAATAAAATAAATTAAAATTGATTATCTTAATCTACGGTGGATTATAGATTCTTATTCCTAGTGGATGTTTTCCACAAATCATATAATCAAATCAAATTCAAGCCTTATCCCTAACAAATTTTCTTCTTCTATGCCCCATAGACCCCTCACATGTGTCCATGTCCATGTGTGATCCCCTAGGATCTCCCTCCATGTCCTTGACATGCTATTCTCATCAAATCTTATTTCTTCTCTTATGCACACCTTTAATACTTCAACCAAAAGCTTAATAATGTATTCATTCAAATTACATCATCTTAACATAGTAATCAACATTTTATGATTTGTGATGGTGCAAGCTCAAACAAATTATGTAATATCATGTTAAACATATTATAATGTGAATTAACACATAATATTATATTATAATATATGATGTTATATTATAATTTGCTATAATATAATATATTGTCTAACATTACACCTCATTAGAATCACTTAAAAGGAATAAATAACAAAATTTTCTCAAAATATGAATAATGTTCATTTTGGATGTAAAATTGTTCATTTTCTATTAGAAATGGTACAAAATAGCATAATTTTGGTGTTGCTTCTGGTGTGTGAATTTGGCCAAATTCTTCCATCTCAACCTTCAAATTTATATTTTTTGTGAGTTTTGACCCAATGTATTATAACAAAAGTAAAACATACTAAAATGTACAATAACATTTAGTAACACACACCACATATATATATGTGAAGCTATATTGTTATGTACATTATATTTTAATATGCTTTCATATAATATATTATCTTACATTGCACCTTAAAATGAATCACTTTAAGCAAAAAATTTATAAATTTTAAAATTTGGTTGAAAAATGAACATTTATTTTGGATGCAAAATTCATTTCTTTTGATTAAATGACACACCCACCCCAATGATGTTCCTAAAGCTTTCTTTAAATTTGGCCAAATCCCATCATCTCGACCTATAAATTAATATTTTTATGAATTATACCAGTACAAACTCTACTACATCATACTATAACAAAATAAAATATGATAAACAACTAGTAGTAATACAATAGTATGATGATATAATGCATGATGCTACACTATGTTATGGCATCCTATATTATAATATAATATATTATATTATATTATATTGCATATCACATCACAAGGGATTGTTTAAGATAAAAAATCATAAAATTATTCTAAATAATAAAAAAACTATATATTTTAGTCGTATCACTTACATATTTTAAATTAAAATAATATATTATGATGCCATGCTCTATGTATTATGAATTTGGCCAAATTCAACCATTTAAAGTTTAAATCAACATTTTTATAAATAATGCTAGTGATTTTGCATGATTGTAAAATACTAAAATAATTTAAAATGCCGACAATATATATTATGATATATGATGTTTGTGCTACAACATATAATATTTATTTTTAACATAAAATCTTACTTGTTAGACTACAAGTGGTAGCACACCTTTAGTACTACAACTAATTCCACTTCAAATTTAATAAATTTCATCATCTGATTTATTAAATCAATATTTTTATGATTTATATTAATATAGACTATAGGGAACAATACCATAATATAATAAAACATTTCATAACAACTTATAACATTCAAAACACATCCTTTCAAATATGTGATGCTACATTATACTATAATATGGTATTATAATATGATTTAGGTTTAGAGCTTAGGGTATTCAAATCTTAAATAGTCAAGGGAAAGTCTCTTGAAGACACATTCTTTAGCTACCATAACTATGTTAGGATTAGGTCATTCTTTAGATCTACTCCTAATGACATCTTTATTCAAGGTTTAGGGTTTAGGGTATGTTTGGGGTTCAGGGTTTCGGGTTAGGGTTTATGATTAGTTTTAGGTTTATGATTTAGGGTTAGTTTAAGTTTTAGGGTTTAGGGTTAGTTTAGGGTTTAGGGTTTAGGGTTTGGGGTTTAGGGTTTATGGTTTAGGGTTGTAGGCTTCAGGGTTTAGGGTTTAGGCTTTATGGTTTTAGTGTTTAGGGTTTAGGGTTTAGGGTTTAGGGTTTAGGGTTTTAGGTTTAGGGTTTAGGTTTAGGGTTTTAGTTTAGGGTTTAGGTTTGGTTTAGTGTTTAGGGTTTTGATTTAGGTTTAGGGTTTAGGTTTTAAGTTTTAGTTTAGGTTTGAGGTATTTTTTTAACAGAGAATACATTCAAATTTGACATTTCTTCTTTTTGATTTCATCAACCAAACCCATGTTTTCTAAGACATAGCGATGACATAGATAAAAAATGGCCATAGAGGAAAATCAAAACCCTAGATAATGAAATCGTCTCTTGTAAAGTGACCATGGTCGGTTCGGTTTCTCAATTTAGGGTCGAGTATCCCCGATCTCTCCCTCTGCCACCACCATGGCTGTAACCTCCATCGCTCCTCTCACCTCCATAACCACCATTGCTTTGACCACCACCTCCATATCCACCAACATCTCCAGATCCACCACCACCACTGATGCGTGCCTCCACCTTCCCTCCTGATCTAGGCAGGCCAAGTTGGCGTTGATGTTTTTCATTGAAGGTTTTCCCATTCTTAGGGTTAAGGGTTTAGGACTAGTCTAGGGTTTAGGGTTTAGGGTTTAGAGTTTAAGGTTTAGGGTTTAGAGCTTAGCGTTGTAGGTTTTAAGGTTTAGGGTTTACGATTTAGGGTTTAGGATTTTAGGGTTCAACATTTATGGTTTAGGGTTTAGGGTTTTAGGGTTTAGGGTTTAGGGTTTTGGGTTTATGGCTTAGGGTTTAGGGTTTAGAGTTTAGGTTTTAGGGTTTAGGGTTTAGGTTTTAGGGTTGTAGGTTTAGGGTTAGTTTTAGGGTTTAGGGTTTAGGGTTCACTTTTTAGGTTTAGGTTTTTATTTAATTTTTATTTTATTTTATTTTAGGTTTATTTAATTTTTTTTTTTTATTTTATTTTATTTAATTTATTTTTTTTTGTTTAGGTTTTTATTTATTTTATTTAGTTTATTTTTATTTTTATTTTATATTTTATTTTATTTTTAAGTTTAGGTTTTTATTTTATTTTATTTTATTTATGTTTAGGTTTATTATTTATTTTTTTTAGGTTTAAGGTTTAGGGTTTAGAGTTTAGGATTTAGGGTTTAAGGTTAAGGTTTAATGTTTAGGGTTTAGGGTTTATGGTTTTGAGGGTTTAGGGTTTAGGGTTTAAGGTTAAGGGTTTAGGCTTTATGCTTTAGGGTTTAGGGTTTATGGTTAGTTAAGGTTTAGCGCATAAAGTTTTAGGGTTTAGGGTTTAAGGTTTAGGGTTTTATGGTTTAGGGTTTAGGGTTTAGGTTACGAATAGGGTTTAGGGTTTTGGGTTAGTTTAGGGTTTAGGGTTTGGGATTTGGAGTTTAGGTTTGTAGGTTCTAGGGCTTTTTTTTTTAGGGAAACCCCATATAGGGGTAATTTTATTGCCACAAAAAAGGGGTTATAAGGTCCTTAAAGGGGATAAACTCTAGAACTGCTCAAAGAGCTACAATCGACCTAGGGGTAAATCCCTATCTAAGTACATCCATAAAAAAAGATACAAAGTGATTAACAAAGTAAAAATGAAATAAGGATGAGGGCCAATGTTCTATAGGAAGTGAGAATGCATGACACTATGGAGCAACGCAAGAGAAAAAAGAGAAAAGCACACCGAAGATTGTAGACAGGAGTTAGAAGGTTAAAGTAGTACAGGAAAATGATAAGTGAAGCGACAAAATTTGAAAATGGTAATAATAAAGAAGTGGGATAGAGGAAGCAGCTTCAGTCACACCAAGTTGGGAGTAGATACAAATATGAGCATCAAACT